>JAPWTK010001377.1:0-53131 GCA_029963805.1 Aromia moschata
ATATGTACATAGTAACGTAACTTCTACTGTATACCAAGCTAGTACAAATATGTTCTATATGTGCCTCGGTTTGGTACATAATAAAAAGTCACCTATTTTTTCTAATATAGTAGAGTATAGTTTCTAATATAGGTATACTTTGAAAGGGGCAAATAAATTTTGATGAATAAATAACAGTTTATGTGCTTTTTTTACAATTTCCGGGTACTTTTGTACGTAGTAGTATGCGCAGAAACGCTTTGTCGTTTAAAGGGTAGAAAGTCTTATCTTGTATGTTGTTTCTTTTTTATTATTTTTTTTTACGTTATTGTAGTATATTTAAAAAAGTTATAAATATTGTTTACAATTTTTTAAATCAAAAAACTAAAAAAAAAATACAGCTACTGTCGTTTTCGAGACCTTTTTTTTAAAGAAGTTCTGCTGTGTGCAGGATTAGCCCAATCAACGGGGAGAAAATCGGTCACTAATTGTTATCAGCAAACAAAAAATATGGTCGTATAGAGAAATAAATTCTAAGAAAGATAGCGTTTTTTGCTACTCAAGTTTTAATGGCGAACATAACCAAAAAAATTCGCAAAAAGTCAAAAAAACGGTTTTTTGCAAATAAAAAAAAAGCTTCAAGTCCTACACAAGAAAGTTAAATTAGAGAGTTGTAGGTCTTAAAAATGCGCGTCGCATTAAATTTGAGAGAAAAAAATTGGTTCATAAACATTGAGAAAAATTAAAAAAGTGTCAAAAATCGCGTTTTCGTATTTTTGCTGTATAAATTCTAATTTTGTTTGAACAGACTTGTTCCTTTTTTCAAAAATTCAAAAAAGTTTTATTTTTTCGAGAAAAAAAAATACGTTTTCAAAAATCAGCTTTTACAGAGGCAAAAATGATCGTACAGAAACTATCATGGGCTCATTTTATTCGCGAAGACTTGTACTTTCATTCCATTAAAAAAACCAAATCGCTTTTATTTAATTTTTGCATAAAAAAATGCGTTGTAATCAAAACACGCATTTTTTTGGAAAAATGAAGGTCCTACGACCTCAGGGAGCCGAGATAATTTTTTTTAAGCGGAGGAAAAAGATAATTTTGCGAGCGCGATCGATTTGAAATCGTGTTTAGTTTTAGATGCGTCCAAGCGGAGTGTCCCTCCACTCTGTTGCCGTGCGGCTAGCGCGTGCCGCACCCAGCGCTGTTCTTTCGCAAACAATTATGTCAACTTAATTTATGCAAAATGATTTGAAATATTTTTTTTAAGAAAGTAAAAGTCTGAGATCTATTTCGTGTAAAAATGAAGTCAATCGGACGTTATACAGCGCTGTCAGGAATAAAAAAAAATCTCGGCTCCCTGAGGTCGTGGGACCTTCATTTTGTTTAAATGTGTGTTTTGAATGCCAGTTTTCAAATATGCAACGGCCAAAAATGTAAAAACAAAATTAAAAAAGTTATTCGAAAAAAACCGGTTCGAAAAAAATGCTACAATTTTACAACACATTTTTTTATGCAAACATTAAATAAAAGCAATTTAATAGAATGAAAGTACAAGTCTTCGCGAATAAAATGAGCCCGTGATCGTTTCTGTACGATCATTTTTGCCTCTGTAAAAGCTGATTTTTGAAAACGTCTTTTTTTTAAATCGTTATAACTCGAAAAAAAACTTTTTTAAATTTCTAAAAAAAGGATCATTTTCCGCTTGTCCTGGGCTATATTTGTAATTAACAAGAAGTCTGTGCAAACAAAATTGGAATTTATACAGCAAAAATACGAAAACGCGATTTTTGACATTTTTGTAAAATTTTTCTCAAATGTTTATGAACCAATTTTTTTCGTTTAAATTTCATTCAATGCGCATTTTTAAGACCTACAACTTTCTAATTTAACTTTCTTGTGAAGGACTTGAAGCTTTTTTTTATTTGCAAATTTTGACTGACGTTTTTTTTGACTTTTGCGATTTTTTTGGTTATGTTCGCCATTAAAACTCGAGTAGCAAAAAACGCTATCTTTCTTAGAATTTTTTTCTCTATACGACCATATGTTTTGTTGATGATAACAATTAGTGACCAATTTACATGGGGGCTTTCGCTCGTTGATTGGACTAGATATCTCAAGGACTACTGCAACGATTTTCATGAAATTTAGTATACATTTTCTCCATATTTATAGTTAATTCATGAAAGAAGGATTATACGAACCTTTATTTTTCATTAAACACCATTGGTCTAAACAAAAAAGCGACAAAATTACGCTACTATTAAATGTAATATTTACACAAATAAAAAAAAGTTTTCAGGGAATTTTTTTCTTAAAAATCGTTTTAAAAAAGTGTTTGAGGTAGATGGCACCACGCCAAGCAGTTTTTTTAATAATAATTTTGAGACAAACGCGTCAAAGTTTTACTTAAACAATAAAAAAAAAACTTAAACAAAAAACACGTTTTAGGTTTGATTTTAACAGCAACAAAAAGATTTCTTACTTGAAAATTAATGTGAAAAAATGAACTCCAGGTTCGTAAGGGTGTATCTTTAGTAGTCGCTATAGTCACGTAAATACTTATTTGTATTTGTTTGTATTTGTTGCCTCACCCTTATTCTAAAGAAAGGTGGGACAACCCTAGAGAATACTAATCCGCCAATTTCAAGTCGATTTTTATGAAACATGCAGAAATTGTTAATAATCATGCTGTAAAAATCTAAAATTCGATTTTTTTTACCCGACTAGTTATAATCCCTTAAGGAAATATCAGCTGTAGAACGACACAATCAAACACGCTGTATACCTAGAGAATGAATTTCTTTGAGGCAAACGCCGCCCAAAACATTAACTGAATGTCATCGTTCGATTCTTTTATGGCCAGTAAATTTTTATTTTGCCGATTTAATGGTCTTGTCCGCGTTCTAAAATAGCAATTCGCCGGGTCGGTTAATGAGATAATCGGCTATTTTGCAGAAGATCCGCGCACGCATGTGTGCCAGGCAAATTTTCCGGTCTATTTTTACGATTTACGTCCAGCCTGGAAAATTGGATGGATAATAATATATTTAGAGGTTCATCTATTAATGATGACCGACACCGAAATGTGGAACATGCGAATATAATGCATTAAGATAACCGTCATTATAGCAAAGAGTGAGGTGTGCCAGATCAAAATATAAAGGGCGTTTTCGAAAGAGATACTTTAATTTTGACAGTTGCTCACAAGCGTCAAGAATTATTTTGGAGTATACAGTCAGCCGCAAAAGTATTCACACTTTTTGAAGGTTGTTTAAATTCTGATTTTTGTACTATAGTATTGATTTTTTTGCTTGTGATAGGACTACAGCTTGTGAAACTATCCGTCTAATAAGCCCAAGTTGAAGGCGATACGTCGGTTGTGCGAAAAGATATCGCTAAAAAGTAAAATACTGTAAACATATGCCAATAACACAATTTGGTTTTCGGAAAGCAAAGTCCATACAATATGCCCTTGCTTACATCGTAACTGACGTCTTACTTGATTTCACGGAAAAATAATCAACTTCAGCGGTGTTTCTAGATTTTCAAGGAGCATATGACAATGTCAATCTTCACATACTTGCACAAAAAATGGAAATCATAGACATTCTAAACAAATTAATAAATAATGTTGTCAATTTGTATTTCAACCGCAAAATTTATATTAGAACAAGCAACGAATTAATTAGTCCTGGAATTACATCTATAGGATTACCGCAAGACATAATCAGTCCTTTATTATATCATCATATACACATGTGATTTTGAAGAGTTATTCTGTCAAAATGTAAAAGTTATACAATTTGCTGATGACATATGTAAATACGCATCAGCAAACACGATCGATGTATGTAACAGACGCCTAGAAGATGCCATAACAAATGTAGAAAATTAGTGTTTCACTAATGGTTTGACAATATCGGAGGACAAATCAACATTGTGTACATTCACACGAAGCAGATTCCAACCACCACCTACAATAAAATGATCAAATATTGAAATCAAATATACTACAATAGTTAAATACCTGGGAGTGTTATTGGACAATTTGTGTGTATATGGTAAATTAGAAGATATACAACATATCATCTTAGAATGTCAAGAAAAAAACATATATATCAGCGAAGTGTATAGAAATCTAATAAAGAACAACTTATCACTTCCGGTCAACGTTCAACAATTATTAATGTCAGACATAACCATTCTCAAATTTGTTAACAATTTTTTTATTAAGAGCGATACTCAAATATAGCCATAATTGAAATTTAGAAAAAAAATATTTTCCAATCCATCCGAATCCATCCAAATCAATTGGTGTTACAAAAAATTATACTTCTTTTAGAATAAATTATGATAATTTAGGTTTAAGTATTCTTGTGATGGTCGTGATTTATTATGTACATTCTTTTTAAACATATATGGATATAAAAAAAATAAAACAAAATAGTATTAATATGACTAAACAATAAGAAAGGAAAACAAATTCAAAAATAAATAAATTAATAATTAAATTATTTAAAATATAATATTCAAAAGATAATTAATTTAATAAATTGTGGTGTTTCTTAAAAATAACAGACCACAACAAAACGAAAAATAAGAACAAAATTACTTATGCATTAAATAACAAAAAAGAATATTACATATACATATGCCCGTCTTACTGTATAACTATAATCAAATTATAATTCATAATTTTATTCCGTCTATTCATGTAAAAGCATTAAGATGTTGCCAAGTATTGAAACCATAAATATGATTGCAAGAAGTACGATGTATACATATTGTACTTTACTAAATCATGGGTTAAATTTTTACAATTGGGAGAGAACAATGAAGTGTAGCTGGCCAGTTGTTTCTTTTCCAGTACCATGATGACATAATACACACACACACAAAAAGTAAAATTGTGATGTTTTCAAAAAACAGTGAATAACTCCGAAAACAATACATTCTTTTTTAAAGTTCGTGCACTCATATTAAATATAAATCTTTATAGTAGGTCTATACTAATAACTAACTCAGCCATTTTGGAAAAATCATTGTTAGACATGAAAAATTTGTAAAGGTGGACTAAAAATATCATAGAAATTCAAAAAAGCCATGTACGTCACACAAGTCTAAATAAAAAATTATGGAGTAATATCCCTCTAGAACTCGCTGTGTTTTTCAGAAGTCCGAGTTAACTCGGGTAACATCGTGAGGCACAGTAAATGTTTTTTTTTTTAGTTTATAGATCTTAATATAATAAGTTATACACATAATTTTAAAAGATGACGCTAAAAACATCGGTCATTACGAACCTACTTTTACAAATATATTTGGTCGTTAAGCGGTTAACAAAAGCCGAACAATGAAAATCCATGTTACTACCGGCTGATGCAATTGCCTCAAACAACTCATTTTTATTTGTATCACAATTTCCACAAATCCGGTATCGCGTCTGTAAACAAAGAAGAGCGACAATAATACAGTGAGTACTATTTCGTATTATCGTAGTAGCAGCGTTTTATCTCTATTAATAGAGATATGCTAGCTTGAACAAAGAAAGGCCCCGCCCACGCAGACAATGTAGCAGATAAAACTAGTAGTCTACATATTCATTTGTTTTTTCATAACAATGAATGATTAGAGACGACATGCTTTATTGGTGTTTTGTAAATACGGTATGGCCCATTTACTTCTTGTTTATATTTTTAATGCTTTCATATATTTGATACATATTTCATGAAAATTGAGTATATTTTGTAAATATCCTCAGGTGATATAAAATGGCACTGACACAAGTTGTGTCAGTACTGGAATCTTATTGAGTTAAGAATGAAAAAGTGTTTTTGTTTTTTTTTGTCTCCATCATATTCTGCAAAATAAACAATTTTTCGCATGACTATATTTCAAGTTTGACGAAAATGTTGTCATGATGAAAACACAACACAAAAAAACCAAGATCTTACAAGTATTACATTCTGCAGCATTAAAAAAATTGGTAGGTGTATTAAAACAATTACCCAGTAAAAACCACTATGTATTCTAAATTAGCTTTTCGATAAACCAGAATGTTTATATAATAATTTATTTATGTTTCTTGGTAATGGTGATTTTGATCTTTGAAATGATATTAAATTAGATTAGTGAAATAATACTTTTATCAAAATGCCAACATTTAAGGTTATGGCGGCGGCGCCAGTGTTATACCTATAAATACTACAAAAAGCAAAAAATAAATACATACATAATATTCACTACAGTCGAGCGTCATTGCTTCATAATATGTTATGAAATATCCTTGTTGTTCATTGTTGTTATTTCAAATTATTTAATCTTATATGCCAAAATAGATGCATTTGTTTTAATTGGTAGCTTTACACAAATTTTAATTGAACTATTCACGCTTATTTTACATAGACAAAAGATTAGTTATGCAGTTCTTTTTTTGCATTCAATTAAAAATGAGTTAATTCATCAAACACTCAAAATTGATATTTCGCAAAACTTCGCTCAAGTATTATATAAACATCCAAAAAAAGTCATCAACTCTGGCTATGAACGGAGAGATGGAAATAGCGGTCATGTCTAAGCTTTTCGGTTATGTCAAACTTTTGACAAGTGACTGTCACAATTTGTAAAATAAACAATGACTGTCATATGATGTGACAGTCTTGACGAGTAAATACGATTATAAATTCGATGAAGAATAGAAATACGTCTTTTTTTCTCGGCCAACTTTGATGACGTTTTTTTTGGATGTCTCTATACTTGAGCCGGCGAATAGATATAGTAATCACGTGAACAAGTTGGAGGAAGGTCTAACCAGGACCGGATTTAGACCACACAATAAAGGATTGTCTTCTTTTCTGACAGTGAATTCAATGAATTTGTATTCACTGAGTATAATGTGAATAATTTCTTATGTAATTTGTCTAATTTCGCACCGTATTATGTTCTTTAAATCCTCTAAATTTTGTGATCTGGTAGTATAGACCTTGCCTTCAAATATCCTTGCTTCAAATTAAACCCTTTCAACTAAAGACCCTTTCTTTTTTTGAAGAAATCCTTACAGCAGAACAATATGTAGAGTTAATTTCTGCACTAGTAGACCTTTATCCCGAGGAAAATGAACACGACTTATCAAACACTGCTGTTTGTTTTCAGCAAGACGGTCGATGCAACTCTGTACTTTGTTCACACTTCTGTTTGTGAGTGCGTGAGTGATAATTTTCCTGGACACTGGCATTCTTTTGTCATATTTGAAGGCAAATTATACCATCACCAGACCACAAAAATTAGAGGATTTAAAGAACATGAAAAGGCTCGAAATTAAACAAATTCGAACTCCTTCCATATACAGTGGCATCACATAATTAGAAACGGCATTGTTTTAGCATAACTTATGCACATTATGTCATTTAGTTTTTTAACCCGTCCCAACAATTATATATACAATAAACATGCGTTCTAAAGCGAATCAATTCGTAACTTATTTTGTGCTCCATCCTTCTCAGTTCAACTTTTATATGTATAATTGCCATTTACCTACCATTTTTCGAAGGACACATAATTAGAAACGATATAGAAAAATGTTCATTATTCAAGAAACTATGTAACATACATTAATATTTTGTTGGATAGTCATGGTTCTTTATTACTTCTGCGTATCTCTTACCCATAGAGCTTATCAAAATTTGACATAACTCTACAGGTATCGAGTACCAGGCCTCTCTAACAGCTTCATACAATTCATCAAAATTTTTAAACTGACGCTGGCAAACTCGCTGTTTTACTTCACCCCATAGATTCTCTATGGGGTTGAGGTCAGAGCTACAAGATGGCCAGTCAATAATAGATACGGAGTTGTTAATTAACCACTGTTTTACAGATTTCGCAGTACGTCTGGGATCAGTCTTGAACAAGCTTCCACGTAACAGGCATAAACTCGCCAGCGTGTGGTTGCAGATTATTTTCCAATATGTTAATATACACATACTGGTCCATGATTCCCTTTACGCGATGTATGCAGCATACACCTCTCCAGGAAAAGCAACCCCAGATGACGACATTTCCGCCTCCGTGTTTTAACGTTATGATTGTATAGTTCGGATTATATTCACATTTCGGCGGGCATCGGACATACTGTTGTCCATCGGATCCTAGTGAAATTACTCTGAACAATGAAGAAGCTTCTCAACTTGCAACTTCTGAAGAAGCCGACATGATGCCGATATGATTGGCAAAACGTCAAGAATGAAAATCATATCAAACACGGCAATACCACCGAGTCATCCTTCGATATACTATAAGTTACTCAGTACTCAGAAGTGGCTCTGAGCACTGAAGAAGCTTCTGAACTTGTAACTTCTGAAGAAGTTGACGTTATGATCGGTGAAACATCAATAATGAAATATTCGATATACTATAACTTACTCAGTACTCAGAAGTTGCTCTGAGCACTGAAGAAGCTCCTGAACTTCTAACTTATGAAGAAGCCGACACTATGATAGGTGAAACGTCAAGAATGAAAGTCCATCATACATGGGAATACCCGGAACCTACCTAGTCATCCTTCTATATACCCCTTCGGCACCTTCGGCCAAATATAAGGGTATTATACTGTGACATTTGTGAAGTGTCATTAGTGACATCTGAAAGTTATTAAGTTTTATAGTTTACATATTTAGTCTATTTAGTTTATACACTAGCTGTTAGTAAAGAATTGTATGGAATGACATATTAAATATTCTAGATGTCAAACGAATTTTCGAGAACATTTAAAATTAATAAATAGTGGTGTTGTTGCTAGGATAGAGTTAGTTATGTTTTGAATGTTACACAGCGAAGATCAGAGAGTTGTAGAATGTTAAAAAAGAAGCGAGTTATTGAGAGAGAAACACGTAACAATACACTTGAGCGCCAGTGTATTTCATCGCAATTCACGCGTATCTACATGTATATGGTGGGACCCACACTTGCATCTGGGTCACCGAAAAGTGTCTCAGTCACTAGCAGTTGCAGCAGCATCGTTCTTGCGGATATTCAACATCTGTCCTCTTCAATAAACATCAACAAAAACAAGAGCCACCATTTGTTACTGGAAGGAACGCGTTGCAGAACAACTAGGCACTTCTGTCGTTCGGTCGGATGAAATATGGCATTACGTATCGAAACCGAACGTGCTTGCGACATTAGCGCTTAGTTTGAACATATAAATCTTGCAATAATCACTTGAGACTGTTTCCAGTTCTATGGTAGTAGAACAGAGGTAGCGATATTTTACGGTTATGTCTAATATAAGACTATACGAGGCGTTTGAAGGCAAGATATACTGCAAACGTTAGATATTTTACAATATTGCTTTATGGATTTAGTTTATGTAGGGGTAGGCACAGTTTACGGTTTTAGTTCGGTAAAAATTTAATAGGTTCAACAATTACCTCCATATCTAGGTCGTGGAAATATAGTGCCAGTGAATAAATGTTTAATACATTTTCTTTCTTAAGTGGATCTGTTCTGAAGTGGTCTGAAATGCTCTCTTTGAAAATTTCCTGAAATGTTAGGAATTTAAGTCTGAGCGAAATAAAAAATTATGTTTACATTTTTGGTGTGTACAATAACTCGAGAAAGTTGATGTCAACTGGAAATTTGGAACACTCGCGTATTGTTGAAAATTGCTTTCAACATTGAGTGTCGAACTATTTATTTGATTCGAAGTCGTTTTAATATGTTTTGCTTTAGATCATGACTGTTTGCTTAAAGTTGGAACCCCAAAGCCTCTGGTTGGTAAAAAAAGACGATGTATTGCGTTCGAAGTACGAAATAGCTGTTACTGTCAAAGTTTGAAAAAAAATCAAAATTCTTATCAGTGAAAATTCGTTTTGTTTTAAAATTTGTGTAGTATGAACATCTACACGTATTGTTATGAAACACTAGGCGCAGATGTTAAGGGATATAAAACAAATCCCAAATTTTTAGGTGATTTTCAAATAGATGTAACTTGGGGAAAAATGGTCGTAGGGAAAAGAAAAAAAAGGAAATTGAAGCTCGAAGTTTCTAGTTTTTGGATCCTGTTTAAATTTTTTTAGCATCAGTAGTTTTTGAGCAATCATCAGAAAAGTATCGAAAAAAAATTCGAAATTTTTGCTTGTCTTTTAAAAGGTGCAGGGACCCCAATATATTTTTTTTCAATATGTTCATCATATAGGTCTTTTAGATAATTTAATTCTCTTTGATTTGACCTTTTTTTTTAAAAAAAAATTACCCGAGAATCAAAAACTAAAAACTTTTTTACGACCATTTTTCCCCAAGTTCTTTGAAAATCATATAAAAATTTGGGATTTCTTTATATCCCTTAATTTATGCGCCTAGTGTATTTTAGGAGAAGTAAGTTGACTGTAGGGTAGATATAATTTTTAATTTCAAGATACATATACGCGTATACATAAGAAAACTTACATAATGGTCAATTACTTCAGAAAAAAATATTCCCGTAACTATTTCCAAAAAAAGATGTGAAAAATGTAAAATATTTTTTTAAAAATTGTAAAGCACTTTAAGAACAGAAATATTTCGCATAGTTTTATTTTTATTTGAGAGAAATAAAATATTACAACTATTTTTTTTCTAGGTTATTATATGTATGTTTTAAATGATAGATAGGTACTATGCTCTTGAACCTCTGGTAATATTACTACCGTAAAAACCAATGCATTTATAACACATATTCTTAGCTCCACGTTGAAATTATGTTCCAACAAACCAATCGGGTGGTCAACTACATTCACAGTAGCGCGTTTTAAATATTTAATTCTCGCTTACAACCTGTCATTAAGCAAGTACTGTGAAAGTTGTATTGAAATTAATTTAATTCGTTATGTAATAAGAATGGTTTTACTACCTTACTAATACATTTTTATGTATCCTTGATAGACACATTTCAATGAGAAAAATCGCAATATAGGTTAATATGTGACCCGGTTGTAAAGAAAGAAGCAATTATTTCGTTGTGCCTGATACAGATGGGATTTTAAATAGTTTTGCCAGATATTTCCGAATACTGTAAACTTTAGATTCATTCATAAATTCTTACAATGTAAACAAGACCTCTGTTGTTCCTCAGGGTTGAAACTTGGGGCCCAATTAAATATGATTATTGTTATTATTATGATTTCAATTATGTCATAACTCTTTTTTCGTTGTTTAAAATAATTCTGTATTTTGGTGTAAAAAACATGGTGGGTGTGGGTGAGTATTATAACAGGCAGGACTAAAAAAAAAATCTAAGTATTACAAGAAATTCTCACAAGATTTCAAGGCCTTACATGACTAAATGTGCATTACTATTTATATAATTATTTTACAATAGATTAACGAACAACAATAGTCTATCCTACGCTTAAAGAAACCGGAATAAGAGTAAATCAAAACACAATAGGCTTTAATATTTGACGGAATCTATTGCGATTATGACTGATTGACTATACCTACGTATTCGATTATAGATATATAATTATGAGTCCAATATTACATTCGGATAAAAGACAACTTTACAAGGTTTATAAAAAAAAACAATGAAACTTTGGGTTACTGAAAATACTCAGTTTATCTAAAAATAATAGCACTTGTAATGTTCTAATTCTATCTAACTACAGTGTTCTAAATTTACCATTTTATTTCAGTGACCTACAAAACATCCAGACTTATGTACCATTAAAATATTAATGACAATATTTCTATCAGGTATATATATTTAAAAATAAATTTTATCAAACCGAATTTGTTATTCATTGAAGCATATACAGGGTGTCTCGGCTTTTAGTTTACAGACTTAATCTGCTCACCCAGGATAGTTATCAAAAAACTTTATATATAAAAGTTACTTGAATTCATGAGACCTATAAAATGACATATTCCGTTTGACATGTGCTAGTGACCTTGAGGTTATGTCAGTGTCAATATAAGTTTTTTAAATACAACACCCTGTATTTTTCGACATTTTGTATTTACCGAACAATTCTACACATATAACATATCGTTCAACCGTTTTCGAGTTTCAAACTCGAAAGATTTTCAAAGTCAAACAGCTATTATTTTACAATAGGTACAAAGAATTTTCAGTTTGCCTTGTCAGTTTTGAAACAATTGAGACGCGCAATTTATTAATTGTGAACTTGTCAAAAACGAAAAGTTGCGATTTGTCACTTTCGGTTTAATACCTAAAAAATTAGATTTGTGTTATCTTTTTTAAAGTAGCGCTTGTTAGCTTTTGCTAATAATATATATAATAATAAATATGCCGTTTACATACAGTCCTAATGAATATGTAGATATGTTAATAATCTATGGAGAATGCAGACGGAATTCACGAGAAGCTGCAAATTTGTATCGAGAAATATTTCCGGAACGTACTTCTCCATCACATATAACATTTAGAAAAGTAGAGGCAAAGTTACGAACTGCTCATTATAAGAATTAATATTGAATTAATTAATAATAATATTGAAACATAATGCTCATTATAGACTATCTGCAGAAAGGCGGAGCTTAGCGATTCGCGACAACAGCGCTCGCGGCGGCTTACTCTATAAGTTTCGTGCTGGCATATTACAAGAAGACAATACGCAAAATACGATTTATTGCTCATTATGTCATTGTAATCATTGCGGAAGCCATCGAATTCATAAAAGTCATAAAATATAACTTGAACACGAAGTACTGTGGACGTCACATCTTGAATTAGCATCGGGCATATTAGCAGTGCAGTGTTTTGTGTCGCGCTACATAACCTAAAGTGACCAGACGTCCGTCATTATGACGGACAGTCCGTCACTCAGAAAGCTTGTCCGTCTTCAAGAGCAGTCCGTCAAACTGTCCGTCATTGAAATTTTTTTATTAAAATGTCCGTAATTACGTCTTCTAGGTTAATCTGAAGACGTATCGACGTATCGTATCGATCGTGATTAAATATCAGTATTTCAAAAAGGCATCAAATTCCAAAAAGTAGGTATACTTGTGAAAGTCTATATTTTTATGTAAATGTATTTTTCATTGAAATTCTGAAGTGCCAGAAAACGCGTGACATTGAAAGTTTCAAAAATTTTCGCCTGCGGCGCTATTTAGCTCGCGCCTTACGGCGCGAAAAATAAACTCTAGCTTCGTCTAGTGTGAACCAGCTGAACATGTCCGTCTTTGGCAAAATCAAATTCTGGTCACTTTAACATTTTCAATGACATTGTTCTTATGGCAGCTATTTTGGTTAATTTACAACCTCCAATTTTGAAATTAAGCACTCATGAAGATTTTAGCGAATAAGGATTTTCTGTACAAAATTAATATAAACAAGAAATGTTCAAATTTGAAGAATAAAATAATGCATACATGTGTATGTAACGAAATAAATATTATTTATTTTTCGACGCAACACCAAGACAGTTGTATAAAACAATTGTCAAAAATATATATGATTAATAAAATATAAATATCATTAAACCTGACTCTTTATTTAATTGCACTATTGTTGTACATACTATCCTAATTTTGCACATTATTATTTTCTTTATCAGACATTTCACTTAATTCTTTACAATTACATTCATAACCTATAAATCAAATAGTTTAGACAGTTTCAACACAAAATGTAAATATGATTCTCGTGAAAATTATACTTACTTTATCAAGAAATTCTTCCCTGTGCAATTAATAACATTTGCAACACTGTGAATTCTTTCCCAAATTCAAAAATAGTACAAAAAACAATTCGAAGCATATGACACAATACAAAATCCACAGTACAAAAGTTATCAAAAAATTCCGCGCGCGGCGCTTCTAGTTACCCTGCAGATAGTCTATTGGTCCAACCAAAACCCGCATGGTATGACAGAAACACGCTTTCAAACGGTGTGGGGAACCAATGTATGGTGTGGAATGATTAATGGACTAATGGAATAATTGGTCTTCATTTTCTCGAAGGAACCCTAACAGGACAAAGATATTTACATTTTTTGCAAAATATGCTTCCAGATTTAGTGGAAGATATTCCTCTTAATGAAAGACAAAACTTATTTTGGCAGCAAGATGGCGCTCCTGCCCATAATGCGCAAATTGTGACGGTTTATTTAAATGCGCGTTACCCCAGTGGATTGGAAACAGAGGTGCTATTTCTTTGCCTGCTCGTTCCCCGGATTTGACACCTCTTGATTTTTTCCTGTGGGGTTATTTAAAGGAATTTGTATATCAACTGCCGGCGGCAGACGTAGATGATCTAAAAAATAGAGTCCGTATGGGATGCCGAACTATAACCCCGCAAACGATACGTGCAACATGCAATAGAGGATTAATACGCCGTTTAGAAGCTTGTGTCCAAACTGGTGGAGCTCAATTTGAAAATTTATTAAACTAATTGCTTATAATTACTGAAATATCCCATTGATCTGATTAAAATTAATTTTAACAATGCCTCTCAATTGTTTCAAAACTGACAAGGCAAACTGAAAATTCTTTGTATTGTAAAATCAGCTATTATTTTACAATACAAAGCATTTGACTTTGAAAATCTCGAAAACGGTTGAAGATAGGTATAGGGTATGTTACATGAAATACAAAATAAAATACAAAAATGTCGAAAAATACAGGGTGTTGTATTTAAAAAAACTTATATTGACACTGACATAACCTCAAGGTCACTAGCACATGTCAAACGGAATATGTCATTTTATAGGCCTCATGAATTCAAGTAACTTTTATATATAAAGTTTTTTGCTAACTATCCTGGGTGAGCTGATAAAGTCTGTAAACTAAAAGCTGAGACATCCTGTATAATAATTTCTATCTAAAAAGGCAGTTACGATTCCACCAGTTTTTTTTTCAATACCTTTAAACATTTAAATAAAAAAATATATCAATATTTCATTCACATACATACATACCTAAAAGCATTTTGATTCCATTTACTAGTTATATTATTTTATAATTTATGATATTTGAACAATACCTAATAAAAAAATATATACACCTAGTCCCAGTTACTGAGTTATCTAATAAAAAACGAAATGAAATTATCTACGAGAAAACGTTCATTATGTATTTACTACAAATCATTATTAAGTAAACACAATGGATTACAATAAAATACCCATTTATTAAATAATGAGAAAGTTTATTAGCATTACTGTTGCTCAACCCGTTAGTATAATGTCCAACAAAAGTGTCTTTGTTTCGATAAATTTAAATAACATTGCCATGTAAGACGTGAGTCAGGAAGTAGATGAGAGAAATCTAAGTGCGTATTTATTGGTTGTTTTACGTTTAATTAATGAAAAAAATACTTTTATATATAATTAAGTTAGGGCATGACAAATAAAATAAATAAAACTGGTATGTAAATAAAGTAAGTGGGACAGTGTATAAGAGCGTTTCTGTTACTTGTTTTAGATTTGAATGTACACAATATGATAGGAATATTAATAATTATGAATAGTTTGTGAGTTACAGTACTGCGTTATAGAAACAATTTTCTTGGAATTGATAAGCAAACGCCAAAACAACATGCATGAAGTTAGACATATAATTGCCACAATTAGATACTGTGTATTTAGATAAAATTCAATGTTAAAAGCAAGTTTCAGTGAACAAAATTATTTGCTAATGGAATACAAAGAACATAAATACATAACATAAAAAAGTCATAAAAAGAAAAAAAAGACGTGGACGAGAAAAAAGAGATGTATTTCTATTCGTAATCGAATTTATATATTTATTTACTTGTCAAGACTTTCACATCATATGATAGACATTGTTTATTTTACAGATTGTTCACTTTCAAAAGTTTGACATATCCGAAAAGCTTAGAGATGACCGCTATTTCCATATTTCTCGTATCACTATTTCCATTTTTTTTTGGATGTTACATTGAGACATATGTACGTAGATAACAATTTGCATTTCCTTTACCTTATCGTATTTTTGACAAATATTTCACAAACAATAACCCATGAAGTCCCAAATGTTCTGATTTTCCGCCAGCTTATTTTAATTTTTCAAAAATTGATTTTAAAAAAGTTATCAATACATATTTGGACAAAGTTACGATTTATTCGACAACAAGGACATTTTTGACCTGAATTTCTTTATGAAACAGGTATCCCAAGTTCTATACCAGAAAAAATCGCGTCCTCGAAACATAAACTTAACATAACCGGCTTTGTTTTGTTTTTTAAAAAATTTGGTAAAAAAAAATGGCGGAAGAAACAAAAATATAAAAATATTCATAATATAAGAACAATCTCTTATAATCGAGAAATACTATTCATTTTTTTTCAGATTTTTTAAATGACAATTTTGGAAATTGTCGAATAAATCGTAATTTTGTTCAAAAATTTGTTTTAAAATAAAAACTTTTTTAAAATCAATTTTTGAAAAATTCTAAGGCCATTTTCTGAAAAAGCATGAACTTTTACGTCGGAATTGACCTGAATTTTTTTCAGCACCGATAACATTGAAAATGATAACTAATAGCTGGCCGAAAACTCTTTGAAAAATTATGACATTTGGGACTTAATGGGTTAATAAAAACGGATATCATCTCTTTAAAATACTTTGTTTATATCAAGGCAGCACAAGCTTTAAATCCATAAGTAAAAAAAAATTTCAGCGTATTTAATTTTCACTTCATTAATTCATTATCAACTACTTCAAATTTCATTTTAAATCAGGCCGTAAAGATTTGTATTCCTTGTAAATAACCCTAAAAAACATATAATATCAGAAACCACAGGTTATACCTTCGTTATTTTTACATTGGATGATCACTAAAGTGGATCAAATGTTTAATTATTGCAATAAATAAAAAAAAATAATAACTTACTTATATCAATTTAATCAAATTCAGTCCAATTTATCCGAACATATGATTTTTTTGTTTTTTATAAAAATTTTCTTTTTTTGTAAAATTCCAAAGGTAGGTAAAATGGTTTGAGTTGACTTAGTTGATCACGCAACAATATCTCATCTCATTTCAAAAGTATCCCCAGAACCATCAGATGTTGATCAAACACTTCTTGTAGGACATAAAAGGCATCAATGAACTCTTGCTTCATTATATGTACATATGTACACACTGTCAGTAATCCACCACTAATCATGTTTGCATCAGACAACCCAAAAGTTTTGGTAATATGAGTACGGGAAGATTTGGACAATGTTAGTCTTTTAAACTAAAATTTGTGGTTTTTCTCATGAACGAATTTTTGTTATCATTTTGGTTACGTTCTGTACACATCCAAAATCCCACGAATTTTATGTGGTTTTATCAAACAGTGTGAAAGTAATGCCAGTCTTGACTCGGAACATACTTATGGTCCACTCTGTATCTTTGACGAAAAAATGTTTCGGTATGATTCCCAATAACAACCAAAACATAAGGGTTGTGCTATATGACGTGATAATTGGTAGGTAATAGTAGAATGCTCTAGATAACATACATAAATAATCCAAATAAATACAGTTTTAAGGTTATTTACCGAAACCTGATGAAATGGAAAAATGTTGAGGAGGAATTCGTATTTAACACCAAGAATGTTCGAGGTCACTAAATCCGATCTTCGAGTTTGAACACAAATTTCTTTTCGCACACCTGTGTAATTATTATTTACACGCAGGATTAAAATACCTGCGGTATTGCACGAATGCTAATCAAATAAAGTTAATCGAGGGGAAAAGCTACAGAAACAAAAAAAGCCATAAATTTTAATTACTCTCTCGTGCTAGCAAAAGCAAATTCACAGCAGATAATAAATCTGACATTTTCCCATCCTGGGGTCTCCCAAGGAGCCGTTTTGCCATTTAGCATTCAGCTCGGCATCCATATTATACCTACGAGCCATTGTCTAAAACAATTATATTTTCATAAATCCTCTGAAAGCATGATTACGGTTAACGTAGGTAGGCAACTTTAATTAAATTCACATTTTAATTTCAAGAGAGAAGAAAATCCAAATTAACAGACCGACGAACTCAATAATCAGTGCCAAAGGTCTCACTAATTCCACATCTCTCACATTATTCTAGACTACAGTCCAATATAACGAAATGAGTCACCATGATCCAGATCAGATGCCCTTCCACAGTAATGTAGATAGTGACACAAATATAAATACGGATATTCCTTGATGATAATATATTAGCCCTTAAAGTACACACTTATTTTCAGATTCATAAAGTACATACTGGCTACACCTGTACCCCAGTGAAAACACCTTTATAAAAATGAGACTATTTAATATTTTGACTTGATTTTTGGTTTGTAGCTTCTTGAAAGTATATTTCATAAAATATAGAATAGGTAATAAAGTTAAATATTAAAATTAAGTATGTTAAGGTCTAAAAATTTAGGTGTCTTCTATTGATGCCACTATAGGTGCCACTATATGAAAAAAAAATTACTTTATTGGACTTTAAAAAAAGAGGTATTTATTCTGGGAAATGAAGGGTCACCGTTTTGGGAAAAAAATGTATTTCCTGTTATTGCCAAAAAGTATCAGAAAATGTATTAATAAAATAAGTATATCATTATTTTTTTACTAACCAGATGTCGCACTAGACCAGTTTCCTTTACTTTTAGATACCCCAGTGTGTACTTTAAGGGTTAGTATAGGTCAGTGGCGGTGCGTGATATTTCAGTTAGCCACATCTTGAAAACGACGCATGGGACCCACTTCACTTTTTTAGGTGATGACTATACACCTCTTACAGAAAGGATTTATAGTGAAAAAAATCGTCAGAAAGTTTGCGAAAAAATTTCAAAAACACTGGAACACTCCCTGGGTTCTCAGTAACGCTCTGTGGGATATTTGCAGTATATATTTTTTTTCATAATCTAGAAACAAATATAAGTAGACGTTTTTCGATTTGTTGCAAAATATTTTTTTTCAAAAAGTTATGGCCATTTTAATTTTAATTTTATAGGAACATTTTGTTTCCCAAAATTAAAATGGCCATAACTTTTTGAAACAAAAAATATTTTTGTAACAAATCGAAAAACGTCTCCTTATATTTGTTTCTAGATTATGAAAAAAATATATACTGCAAATATTCCACAGAGCGTTACTGAGAACCCAGGGAGTGCTCCAGTGTTTTTCGCAAACTTTTGCTGACGGTTTTTTTCACTATAAATCCTTTCTGTAAGAGGTGTATAGTCATCACCTAAAAAGTAAAAGTGGGTCCCATGCGCCGTTTTCAAGATATGGCTAACTGAAATATCACGCACCGCCACTGGTATAGGTATGATGTTCCTCTGTCTTTCCAATGACTATACCATATGTGAAATGAATTTTACTCCCGAAATGTGAAGAGAGACGTCCATTTAGTGAGATAAACGCAAACGTTACCGCGATGTTACACAAAGAAGAGCGAAGTGCCCCCAGTTTTTATTGATATAGGGGAGGGTAAAAAATCGTCAACAAATGCGAATTGCCCCACCCCACAATCACTGATCCGTCCGTTTAGTGGGGTCTGATAGATGTGGCAACCAGTGGTGCAGCCGAAAACATTCTTGGGGGGGGGGGGGGGCGAGTCTCCCAGTCAAATTTTATTTTCTTTGCAGTAACATACACAATATGATATTATTCCGTGAAAACAAAAATCTTCAAGTGTGTTTATTAAGGTCTATTAAACAATGATAAACGTATAAAAAACTAAAAACTATGCAATTAAGTATGAAGATGCATAAAACGACTATGAGTTTTAGTTGGTTGCTGGCTAGCTTGGGGGGGGCTGGCCCCTCGCCCCCCCCCTGGCTGCGCCACTGGTGGCAACTATATCTCTCTTATGTGCTTACCCTTCAGTTAGGTCTTATTTTCTACAATTTTTTTTGGTTGGCTACTAATTAGTAGCTACTAATTAGTAGTGTTATGAAATTTCATAACACATGCTCTATAATACTTATTTAATATTTCCAGTCAACTAAGCTTGTCTCATCCATTAAAATTTTCTCACAAAGGTTAATTAACATCCAATGTTCACTAGCTTTTTTACATTATATAGTATAAATGACTGTGTGTAGAGATACGAGTTTGAAATTTAGTACTTTATAAACAGTTTTGAAGTACAAGCTCAATATGTAACCAGTTCTTGACCACGTTACAATTTAAAGGTGTAGTAGGATTTCAAGTTGATACTTTTAACAGTTTTCGACTATCGTGTGTACAAGAAAGGTTTTAATCACAGACACATTTTTTTGATCAAACTTAAGACATAAGTTTCAGGATATTTAAGCCTATTTAGAAAACAAAATTTCTTATTTTTTCTAACGTTACTATTCTTCCACTTCAATGCTTAGATACGTGGAGGTAAAATTAGGCTCTTACGACTGATATCCCCTGTATAACTAATTTTAAGTTGGCCTATCTTGGCAGTGCGTCCATTAGAAGTTTCGATTCACCCATAAAGAAAAACAATTGTGATAAATGAGTTTTGCCGCATGAGCGGTTATTCTTAGATTTCACTTTTGTCCGAGCGGACAGTAATATTCGTTGCGATGTTCGTTTTAAAAAAAGTTGCGCTAATGGGCGGGAAAGTAACTCACGCACAGCGTTCTTGAAACGTCGGCCGGAAGAAATAAGAAATTACGTCAATATATTTTGGAAAAAAAAAAATTATATTCAAATTTTTTCACTGCTCTAAAAACCACAGCACTTTGTACAGAGAACTGATTTGTCTTTTAACAAAACTAACGAGCTATTAAAAAAAAACGTCATCAAAGTTGGCCGAGCAAAAAAAGACGGTTTTCCATTCTTAATCTTAAGTTACTGTCAAGGGTGTCATATTATATGACAGCCATTATTTATTTTACAATTGTGACAGCCTCTTGTCACAAGTTTGACAACAAAGTTTCACTTCCAGCTTCTAGACAACCCATATTTCCATCTCTCTCGTTCATAGCCAGGTTTGATGAAGCTTTTTTTTAATGGCTCATCCATTCATTGTTGTCCATATTTATTAATACCTCTTGAATTCTTTCTACTTATTCTTTCCTTACGTAAATACTTTTTTACAAAAACACCATTTTTTTCTGCAATTGCAATCCACTTCATCAACTTGCATCAGCATTGCAATACCTATGTTGATATAAGCATCTAAATGAAAAATCAGTTAGATACCTTCATAAATTTCATTTCACAGCAATTAATTTGTCAATCGTAGAGTGGGAAAAATTGATTAAAAAAAAGACAAACAAATGTATTAAACATATTAAACAATGTTGTTCGAAAAATCAAGTTAATTTCGTGCATATTGGTTGCCCCAACGTGTTTAGCTACACTGTTAAAATTTTTTGTGGAATTACAATATTTTTCAAGACATGTAAAGAAAATCACAAAAATTAGTTGGAGTTTTACAAATTTTATGTATAAATCATACACGTGTTGTAATTTTACAAAACAGTTTGTTAGTTGCTAATGAAAAACGTTCTGGATTTACAAGCATTACTTGCGATTCAATTTATTAGAACTTTAAACAAAATCACAAACACATGTTGTAATTAATATTACAATGAATTTATTAAAAGTTTACAAAACTCTAAATTTTACAATACACATGATCTTAGAAAAATTTGTATTATCAACGTTACACATTCTCATTTTACAAACGATTTCCAACTAAATTGATTTGTAAAATTACAATGTTCGTTATATAAAATTACTAACCTAACTAGTTTATTATCTGTTTAGTTATATTAGTACTTTTGTTTTGTAATTCTCCAAAACAAAAATAATAAAAAATGTTTTGTAAAATTATAACTCCTGATTTAATAAATAATACAAAACTGCTTTGCCAAAATACTTCCAACGCATCTTTTGTAAAATTATCATAGAAATTTTTATCAGTGTATGCAGTCAACAAAAAGGTTGCTTAAATTCTGATGGGTCTGACTTTATTTTGCTTCTGGTAGGATTACAGCTTACGATATTCTAAGGGTCGGTTACTTTGACTCCCGGTTTAGGCCGATTAACTAACCTGCCGATAAAACTGTGAAAAGGTATACAGAAAGTGTAGAAAACACTTGTAGTTAACCGTCAGTTTAATTAATCCGCCTTAACCGGGATTAAAAGTACCGATCCTAAGTATATTAAGCCCAACTTGAAGATGATACAGGTATATCGATTGTGTGAAAAGATGTGGCTAAAAAAGTAAAATTGAGGTTATCATATATCGTGAATAACTGGAAAATATTAAATCCTTTTTTAAAGTTCTTGGACTGATAATAAAGGGAAATGTTTGAAAAAACCCTAATCACGAAAAATGTCTAAAGTTGAACCAACAATATCGTAAATATTAAAAAGAACCCCTGTAATCCACACATAACTCTAAAAAAATAACAGATCGCTCTAGAACCCCCTGTATTTTATTAAAATTTCATGAACAGTGATTTTTACGAAAACTATAGTTATACTGGGTGATCGGGCCACGCTTATGTCTTGAAAACCAATTAACGGATTTTTTTGAAATTCGAGGCATTTATACGAAAATTAATTTCCAACCAAGTGACGAAGAATCCAAGATGGCCGACTTCCGATTTCACCGAAAATGGCACTAAACCCAGTTTTTTGGAAATTTTGAAAAAAAAAATTCCAGTACCAAAACAATATTTGACACGAGCTACATACATACAGTGGACGCCGCTTATAAGACTCACGGATATAAGGTTCAGTCGCCTATAAGATTCAAAATCGCCAGAAACAGTCCGGACGTATCCGAATACATTGAAAAAAACTCGGTTATGAGAGAGACTCACCACTTCGGATATAAGTCAGTTTATGAAAAATACATAATTGAAATGATGGGAAGTAACAAAAAACAAACAAAAACAAACAATTCTTTAAACCATCTTAAACTTTGAACTGCTTATGTATATTTGTACGTATGTATTTGAAGAGTTACTTTTTTTTATAAGTAAATAATACGCCATTGTGTTGTATTATGTCTGTACACAGGTAAAATAAAGTTTGTGTATTATATACATTCTAAAATCTTGTTTTTCCCCCTTCGCTTATAAGGTTCATCCGCTTATAAGACTCACTTTTGCTGGCCCCAAAGTGAGTCTTATAAGCGGCTTCCACTGTATATGTTTTTTGATGCGTAGAATCCAAATATGAAAAAAAAAACATACAGGGTTTCGATTTAAAAAACTAAAATTAGTGCCACTTTGGATGGAAAAGAAAAATGGTCAGCCAACTTCTATTTTTCCGTCACTTGGTTGGAAATTAATTCTTGTGTAAACCCCAGATTAAAAAAAAACGGTAAATAGTTTTCAAGATATAAGCCTAGCTCAACTCCAACCTTCAATTTTTACAATGTATTTGGTTCGACTTTAGAAATTCTACATGTTTAAGAAAAAAAATCCAAATTGGCTCAGTTCAGTGGCTGCCGGTGGAATTTGACATGCTCGTATTTCTGTAAGGAGGCATGGGACCCACACCATAGTTTAGGGGTGGGTACTAGACTTAAATAGAAGGTTATAATGTCAAAAAAGTCTTCAGAGAAAAATTGCGAATTTTTTTTTTCCATATATGGCTGCTTCCGGGCAGATCATGGAAACGGCTTGCAAAATATTTGCGAAATATTTTTTTTTTCATAATCACCGAATAAGTAGTCTTTTTATACTTGTGTTTTTCTTGACATTTTGAGATCTGTAAAAGTTATGATAATTTGAATTTGTATTTCATCCCAACATTTCGCCTGTGAGATTTTACAATAATTGTATCTTTACGCAAAATAAGAATTTTACAAAAATCACAAGTATAAAAAAAATGTATTTACTCGGTGACTGAAAAAATATTTCGCAAATATTTTGCAAGCCGTTTCCAAGATCAGCCATTTTTGAAAAACAAAATTCCCAAGTTTTCCTGAAGATTTTTTGCCATTATAGCCTTCTGCATAGGTCTATTAACCACCCCTAAAAAATTATAGTGTAAACTTCATGTTCAGGAAAAAATCCAAAATAGCTGTTAGTCGGATAAACTTTCAACTTGGGGTTTTTAGACTCAGAATTTCACAGGCTCAGTGGCGGCTGGTGGAATTTGACATGCTCGTGTTTCTGTAAGGAGGCATGGGACCCACACCATAATTTAGGGGGTGGTTATTAGTAGAAGGCTATAATGGCGAAAAATCTTCAGAGAAAACTTGCGATTTTTTCCCCAAAAATGGCTGCCTCCGGCAGATCTTGGAAACGGCTTGCAAAATATTTGCAAAATACTATTTTTCATGATCACCGAGTAAATACAATTTTTTTTATACTTATGATTTTTGCAAAATTCTTATTTTCCTTATACAACTATTGCAAAATCTCATAGACGAAATGTGATGAAATAAAAATTCAAATTTCCATAACTTTTGCAGATATCAAAATTGCGAGAAAATCACAAGTATAAAAAAATTGTATTCACTCTGGTGATTATGAAAAAAATATTTCGCAAATATTTTGCAAGCCGTTTCCAAGATCTACCCGGAGGCAGCCATTTTTTGAAAAATAATTTCGCCTCGAGTAACCACCGACCGCCACTTCACAAGCTCCAATTCTATCAGAAGCAAAAAAAATCAACACTATACTATTAAAATTATCAGAATTTAAGTTGGTGTATAGCATACAGTAAGCAACGAAAGTCATCACACACCCACTTTTTGAAGTTTGCTCAAATTCTGAGAATTTATGTATTACAGCATTCATTTTTTTGCTCCTGACAGGATTATAGCTTGTGATATTCTGAGTCTAATAAGCCGAAGTTGAAGGTGGTATGTCCATTGTGTGAAAATATATCGCTAAAAAAAGTAAAATTTCAATGTTTTCAGAGAACCGTAAATAACTCCGAAAATAGTAAATCCCTTTCGAAGTTGTTGGACTTCGTATTAAGGGAAATCTTCAGTGTATCTATTTGACTAACTGTGTCATTTTGAAAAAAAAAATTCCTAGACATGAAAAAATCTAAAGCTGAACCAAAAATATCACGAAAATTCAAAAAAAGCCCTGTACGCCACACATTGCTCCAACAAAAATTTAGGATTACTGTACCTCTAGATCTCTCTGTGTTTTATTAAAATTTCAGGAACAGTGATTTTTACGAAAACGATACGAAGGATGGTAGAATTTTGAATTTTCGTGATATTTTTGGTTCGACTTAGATTTTTTCATGTCTAGGAATTTTTTTCAAAATGACAGTTTGTCAAATAGATACACTGAAGATTTCCCTTTAATACGAGCAACAACTTCGAAAGAGATTTACTATTTTCGGAGTTATTTAAGTTTCTTTGAGAACATTGAAATTATACTTTTTTAGCGATAGCTTTTCACACAATGGACATACCGCCTTCAACTTCGGCTTATTAGACGCAGAATATCACAAGCTATAATCATGTCAGAAGCAAAAAAAATCAATGCTGTAATACAAAAATTCTCAGAATTTAAGCAAACTTCAAAAGTGGGTGTATGATACCTTTCGTTGCTTACTGTATGTATATTAATTTATGTAGATGTTTAATTTATTTGCGCTTTGTTTACGGAGTTATAACGTGCTTTCGTCCCTCTTTACTGAACAATGACGGAAAACAAAAGCATATGTATGTATAATTATACGTAATGTGTATACGTACATGCATCTATGCTAGATGACTGACGATGGAATGTGCAACGTGCAACGACACCGACATACAAAACGTTATACTTTTGTCGAGATACGCTGGAAACGGAACGTGGATGTGTCATAGACGGCTCGTCTGATTCTGAGCGGATGACTCATAGAAATTATCTACACTAAAAATAATAAATAGACCAGTCGATCGAACGAAAGTCCCGACTATTTTCGAGGCGAATTAGACCCAAGGTTGGCCTATTCGGTAAGCTTTAGTCACACCAAACAGAAAACAAGCATTGGTTCATCTTAAGCCGGGCACAGACACGAGGTATTCGACGAATCGCGATTATTCGCTATTTGCCGAGCAACTCCATCAAATTAATTTGTATTTGGCGAATAGGGTACACACACATTTGGCGTAGTTGCCGAAGATTGCTCGGTGTGGGAACACCGAATATTCGTTCATTAAAATTTAAAATCAATAGTGAAACAATGGTAATCGATGCTGCTGCGTTTATAGTCATGAGTTGTGCTTATATGCAGTTAATAAAAAAAAGGCTACAAGAAGAAAAAGAAGGTGTATATGTCAGTTTGATTTGTGTATGTCATCTGAACCTGCTTCAATTTTTGTAGATTCCTTAACCACTCTGACAAGCCCTAAACTTCTATTTCTATTCTTTTCCAAACATCATAGACAAGATTTCTCTTTTTATTGTCATTATCCCCTACATTCCATGCTATCGATGCATCTTCATAGCAATTCCAAATTTTCAGTAGATTTTCATTACTAGAGCTAGGCGCAATGGCCGGCAACGCGCCACCATTCTCGAGATATCTGAAAAATATCTTCACCTTTGATTATTTTTATTGAAAAATAATGTTTTTTACTTCTGATTGGATTAATCTCTGTGATGAATTTTTCAAATAACCCGAGAACGATGACTCTTTGCCAACCTTTGCGCCGGGCTCTATTCATTACTCCACTCTTTACAAACAAAATAAACTACATTCGATCACAAATAGAAAAATCCCACACGTAATTTGGGCGAATATGTGTATCGAGTGCAATCGCAAATGTTTGTCTCCTTTGACTCGGGCCAAAATACCGACAGACAGTGGGAAACACCGAATAGCGAATATTCGTCACGCGCAACCCGTACACACTAGTCGCTACTTGCCGAATAGCAAATATTTGTTATTCGGTACTCGCCGAATACCGCATGTCTGTGCCCGGCTTTAGATCGGAGATTTATAAAAAGTGTATGCCAACGACATCAATCGTAGAACTAGAAGACGCTTTGACATGAAATGCCTTAATCTCCATTGAACTATATGTATACATACTTGTATGTATGTAGTAACCATGGCAAAGTTAAATACTTGTTCCACGTCTATGGCAGTAATTGTTGAGGAACAATTAATAATAGTCTTGACGATTAATGAGCTAATACATCTGGTTGTAGCAAGAAGGTAAAGTAGGATATATTTTAAAATAAACTTGTATTGATATTAGCAAATTGAAAATCATCATCATGAACTCAATTCAAAAATATGATTTTTGTATACTAAATAATGTGATGTACAGTGGACCAACAGCAGCTTTGCTCTTGGCAGCAGTAGACAAAACCTGAAATTGTCCTCATTTATTTTGTAGATGTAGCCGCGAACGCTTCGAAAGTACAGTCTGTTATTGTTTGTTTGTGGGTACTTCATATATTTCTTGGGTATCGTCGATCTACCTCGTACTACGTTCGTTGAGCGCATTTCGCGGGCAAAGCTATTCTGCGTGTACTGTACTATGTGAAATGATACTGAATGGAAGTAAAACCAGAACGATCGATTACTAAAGTTTCCAAAAAGACAATCCTTGCTACATTCATACATTAAAAATCGATTAGTATGAAGCATGACACATTGGAATGTTTATTGATTCTAATTGTATAGAGGAAAGTGATTAATTTTAAACAAAACGAAGTGTTGACTTTGTGATAGGATATCAATAACTATGTACCTACTTGTCAAGCCAGCTTTTCCTTAAAGTGTGTACCTGATTTATAAAAGCTCTTATTACCCGATTGCGAAAATTCTAATAATTAATAAAAATAACTGGATTGTACGCCAAAATTTTAAATCGCCACATTCCATAGCATGTGACGTCACATGGCAAGACGAAATGCATTCAAATTTTGAAACTCTGTTATTGGTTACACACAAACTTCACAAGTGTTTTTACATCCTTAAGGGGGCTTTCCCGCTTTTCGGTTTCAAAAAATCGTTTTTTTTTACTGAAATCGATGCGTTATACATTCAAATTTATTGTCCTGAAATTTTAAAGTGATCCGTGTATTAGATTTCGAGTTACAGCCGGATTAGTGACGACGGTCCCGGCGCTTGAGTCACGCAGGGAAAATGGAGGTGGACAGTGTAAAGGAAGTGTTTCAACGATCCGAAGAAAAGCATAATGTAAAATATGCTCAGTATATTGGCGACGGGGACAGTAAGACCTCCAAGGCGACTTTGGATTTGGAGTAATGAAAAAGGAACGCGTCGGTCACGTGGAGAAAAAACGCATGGGAACCAGGCTCCGTAATGCGAAGAAAACAAACAAGGGACTCGGGAGAAGAGGTACAGGAACACTGCCCATCAAGGTAATAGGCGAATTGACAACTTATTACGGCCTGTTACTTATTATCCGTATTCGGCGAAATGCGGATTCAGTCGAAAAAATGCGTGACGCTATCTGACGTGAAGCCAAAATGAGGTCTACAAGACAGAGGAGGGTGTCCTGTACGGGCCCCAAATTGATGACGAACTGTAAGTAAAAAAATTTCATAATTATATGACAAAAAAAAAAAACGTAAAAAAAAACTTCAAACGCATTTTTCTTGTTTGTTCAAACGTTTTTGAAACTGGAATGAGATTTTTCTCGGACACTAATTAACGGATTTTAATGATTTTTCTTTTAAAATGTTTACAAATGATGTCATTAGTGATCAACGTAGGATTTTTTTGATATTGCAAAAATTCGATTTTTAATAACAATTTAAAGGTAGAAATTTAAGGTGAAAATCGAACTTTTTTTTTCAAAATTGCACCAAATCGCGTAAAATTTGAATTTCGAAAAACCCCTATGATAAACACTAACAACAACCCTATATTTTATAAAAATGTTTCATTTTTTGATTTCAGATGAATAGCGTCGTAGAAAATTCTCATTAACATGAGACATGTCCGCCTGAAGTAGCTGCATTGGAACAAGGATCGACGGCCGCCATTTTGGTTTAAAAAATAAATAAAAAACTAAATGTAACCTACATACCTGTATCTTTTAATTAAAAAAAATTGTCTCAATCCGTTTTATACTTTCCTCAAAAAAAAAATCCCAAAAAAACTTTTTTTTTCCTGCGAAAAAGCGGGAAAGCCCCGTTAATGATCATGTTACTCAAGGATTAGTAACTCAATTATTAGTACATTTATTGGTTTATTGTAGTCGCACCATGTAATCCATGCAATCCATCATTTACTACTTTATTAGATAATATTTTAAGTGTTTACTAAAGCAATGTTTGTTTAAGTTATGTATGTACTTAATATACCATGAAGAGACAGAAACTACAACATATCTAATCACTATTTCGATACCTGGATTAAACTAACAATGGCTAATCAATTTTGCTGACATTATTAATCTTCCCGAGAAGAACAAATCTCGACATATCAACCAGATAGACGATTATATTCTTGGAGTTGAGGTTAATTCTTCAGTGCTAGTTAAATCCGCCAATCTGTGATTCCACTCAAGGCAAAAGCAGATTTATGGAAACAATGCTTATCTATTTATTAACCAATCAGAATAGACCTATCAGAAATAACATTTATTGAGGGCTGTGCCTCTAATTATCGCCAATACACGTTATGTACGAAGTGATACGTTTGTTAACGAGGTAATAATCGTGTTATTACGTTAATCGATCATCTTTTGTCAACAAATCCTTTACTAATATGTTGAATGAACAAACAGGTACGAAAAACGTTCAGTATAAAACAGTAGTTACCCAGATCAAAGATTTGACGTGAAATGGATTGGATTGGATTGGAATTGGCCACGCCTTGAGCCGCTTGAGACATCAAACAGTCTAATGTCATTTGTTTTCTGAACCAACCAGTCAATTTGGCATTTAAAAAAAACACTAATTTCATCATTGTCAGTGTAAAGAAATAAGATAAACATACAGATACACTTGCAAAAACTAAAGGAACAAAAAAATTTTCGAAATTTTTTGGCAATTTTCAACAGGCTGTATTTCAGTGAAAAATGGCCGTACAGGAAATAAAAAAACATAGCTTTTAAAGATTGAAGACTCTAGTTTTCGAATTTTTTGGTTAAAAAATTTTTGGAGCACCGGTAGCAATGCAATTTTCCCTTTTTTTGGTTAATCGACTGTATCTTCGACAATATTGGGAAATGCTTAGGTTAGAAGAAAATTTTACTGTATAATGTACCCCAAAGGCCCCCCTAAATCGGTAGATCGATCGGTTCAGCGGTTTCCCTGGACCGATTGAAATTTTGAAAAAATTAAGGGAACAAGATTTTTGTTCCTTAAACGTGACCTAATCTTTTCAAAAATCAATAATTTCGTTTTTTTTTTACTTTTTTACTCAATTTTGAGTTTTCTGAAGATTGATTAATAAAAAAAAATCCAAAAAATTATTTTCAAAAATTTCGAAAATTACTAACAAATTTAAAAATTTAAAATTCAAATTTAAAATTTAAGTTAAATTTAAAAAAAAATAGAAAAAAAATTTTTTGGTAATTTTCGAAATTTTTGAAAATAATTTTTTGATTTTTTTTGTTAATCAATCTTCAGAAAACTCAAAATTGAGTAAAAAAGTAAAAAAAAACAAAATTATTGATTTTTGAAAAGATTAGGTCAAGTTTAAGGAACAAAAAACTTTCCCTTAATTTTTTCAAAATTTCAATCAATCGGTCCAGGGAAACCGCTGAACCGATCGATCTACCGATTTAGGGGGGCCTTTGGGGTACATTAGACAGTAAAATTTTCTTCTAACCTAAGCATTTCCCCCAATATTGTCGAAGATACAGTCGATTAACCAAAAAAGGGGAAAATGGCATTTTTTTGCTTTTTTTCACGTTAACGTTACAGGTGGAAAAAAAATTTTTCCAATCAACCATGACAGATTTTTGTAGGAAATTTTCTGCAGAAAACGAAACCCCCTGTCCGCTCGCTGGGCGACCAGTAGTTTCAGAGATATCGGCAGTTGAGTGAAAAAGGATCCTTTTGCATTCAAAATTCGATATCTCGAAGACAAATGGTCGTATCTGACTCCCGAAAAAAGCAAATTGAAGCTGAATAAACAGGCTATGCGACCTATGCATTGGTCTAGTTCGAAAATTTTCCATGCCTGTAGAGCGAAAAAAAAATCTAGAAAAATTTTTCTTCGTGCTTTATCCAAGAATTGCATGGCTACCGGTGCTCTAAAAAATTTTTAACCAAAAAAATTCGAAAACTAGAGTCTTCAAGCTTTAAAAGCTATGTTTTTTTATTTCCTGTACGGCCATTTTTCACTGAAATACAGCCTGTTGCCAAAAAATTGCCAAAAAATTTCGAAAATTTTTTTTGTTCCTTTAATTTTTGCGAGAAGTGTAGTTATATCTCTGAAGTCAGAATAAAATAAGCTTCTTTTTCTTTCTAAGTTCAAAATCAACCATGGTTTCTATTACAAAAAAAAGTCGGTTATGTTGTTTCTTGGACATCATGTCAGTAATTGCATTAGCAATAGGTTTACTGAATTCTACGAAATAAACTTTCCAAATATCAATTTTTACATAGTAAGTATCTTTACCTGTTTCGAAATGGTTTACCATTAATGCAAACGACAATTTTACGTTTTCTTCGGGATAATTCAGTAACTTGAAAACACAACACGATTTTCATTACGACCTCGGTATGATAATAAAAAAGTTACCTATGCAAGAAACTGGCCACCTTGTATATATATATTTTTTAATTAATATCCGTTTTAAACCTAGTATATGCCGATAGCTTCATTTCGACTTAGCAAATGCTAAAAGTGAGTGAGCCAATTCTTGTTGCGTTCTTGAATCTCTGGGCATGGCTAATATTACGTCACATAAGCCACTATTCAATAATATTATCCTTAATCATAACCACGCCTACTCACTATACATGCTTTATATAGTTTGCCGATTTGTTTCCTCTATTAATCGCAGTAGCGGAGGCAAATAAATAAGAATTCAGAAGTAAAATCCATTAAGGTGTTGCCAATAAATAACAAACGAAATTTAAACCCTGCTTGTTATTCTGCTCGCGTTCCGCGAACGCCCGGTATCAGCATGAAAAGCGCAATGGTTCATTGTTTGGTAACAATACGGTAAACGTAAAATAATTATGTCGCGGTACTGAAACTAGTGAAATTTACTGTTAACAAGCGAGCGGAATTGAAATTGGAAGGTACACTGAGAAAAAAATACATATACGTAACCATAGACATTTGTTTTCATAACTAAAAAAACAAATAGCTTTATAGATTTTGCTCAAACGCAACGACGGTGGGTGGAATTTGAAATTCTCGTAAGAAAACATGAGAATCGCATCATATTTGATCTAAAGTTTTAAGCAAAAAAAAAACTTCAAATGAATCTTGCAAAAAAGAATAAAAAACCCACCATAAATCTTGGTGGATTTCCAAAATATTCGTGAAACATTTTTTTCATAATTACGTCAATATCAAAACTTCCGATTTTTACGAATTTTGCAAAATTTTAACCTTTAGACTGCCGGCTGGCTCATATATGGGACTGTAATAAAATAATAGTTTTAGTAATGAATACAGATATTATAGTGAAGATTTCCCATTTAATAGGCTCTCTGATCTCTAAAGGAGACAACTGAAATTCTTTCTAGTCGATCGAAGTACCCAAACTACCCCTAGCGAGGGGGGTGAAATATTTAAAAACTCGTTATTGAACTTGTATTCGTTATTGAACTTTAAACTGAATTTTTTTAGTAAATAGCCTGTAAAATCTGTAAAATGTACCCTAAAATTTTCCGCAATTGATTGAGATGCCGAAACTACCCCTAGCGAAAGGGGTGATATTTTCAAAATTCTTTATTGAACGGTTATTGACTTTTTTATCGGTTATTTCAAATTAATTATTTTTTTACATAGAATAATTATTAGTTTTTTACTTGAATTACTGTATTTAGGATAAATCATAATTTTTTAGCGATACTTGAATATAATGTGTTCGATTGAAATCGAATGTAAAACATTGAATTTCTACCTATAACTATATAAATATATAAGTATAAACATATATACGTATGAAAATATGTAAGTCTAGGGATGAAGAAAAAAATATTATTTCAGTGTAACTGATCGCTTTTTCCACGTTTTTGAGTGGTTTTATTGGTGACTAAATATATTTAAGAGTGTTTTTTTGTAGCTTATTACATTATAATATCAAGCACATTCGGTTAAAAATAAATATATAATAATTTACACAATCTGAAAATTTTTAACATTGGCCCGACCATGAGCCACCCGTCACCTCGGCAATTACTCTAGATGTATTAGATGTTTATATATATAAACTTTGCCCCTCAAAAATATCCATTTATAAGGGAAAAATGCCGGCAGTCTAAAGGTAAACTGTGACACTATTTTAAATGATCAAAAATGAAATGCTAGTATAAAAAGAAAATTCAGCTTTCCATACGAAGTGTGCCTATTAAATAACTGGACTGATGCTGTTACCAGCGCGCTGCGAGCGTGTCGCGACAAGTTTGAACAGAACTGTGTCTGGTGACACTTTCCTCATCCTAAACTGGCTGGACAAGCCAGTGGGTCCCCCAGTTTGACTGTAGCAGTCGTTTGAATTAGTCTACGCACCAGTGACGCGTCAAAAAAAGTGTTCAGATGGAGCAACGGATTAATCTCAAGTTTCTTGTTAAACTGGGGAAAACTTTTACAGAAGCTTCTGTAATATTAAAAGAAGTGTATGGGAATGAATGTTTATCCCGCACATAAGTCTTTGAATGGTTTAAACTAAACGGTTTAAAGAGGGTCGTGATACGACCGAAGACAATCCGCGCCCCGGACGACCCTCAACGTCAAAAACGGACGAAAATATTGGTAAATTAATCCGCGAAGATCGTCGTCTAAGCATCCGAAGGCTTGCTGAAATAACAGCAGTCGGAAAGAATGCGTTCGCCAGATTGTGCATGAATCGTTTAACATGCGCAAAGTTTGCGCAAAAATGGTGCCAAAACTCCTCACTTCCGAGCAAAAGGAATCAAGAATGAACATTTGCGTTAACATTCTAAACAACGTTGATCCAGACTTGTTAGACACGGTGGTTACTTGTGATGAATCGTGGCGCTGAAGGGGGGCAAGATTTGAAACTGTGGAAGCGGTTAAGGCAAAAGCGACGGAGGTTCTGAACCAGCTGACAGAAGCGGACTTCAAGCACTGCTTCGATAATGGAAAAGTCGTATGGAGCGGTGTAGAGATCGCCAAGAGGTGTACATTGAAGGCGAAAAAGTTGCTACTGTACTTGGTAACGAATAAAAAGTGTTATGACAGCAGTTCGGTTATTTAATAGCCATATCTCGTATTTAACAGATTTAAAAAAGTCACAATAATAAAACACTATAATACTTAATGGTATACTCCTTCTATTTTTAATTGAAAATGATAAATGCGCCTGGGGAACAAAAAAAGCGGTGCAACTTTATGATTCCATGGGCGTGCATATATCTTTTATAAATTCGAAAATTGTGAAAAAAATGTTTTTCATTCAAATCAATATAGGAGATTAAAATTAGCCTGCATACAAAACTCTTAATATTTGTAATATAATTTGCTGCAAATAATGCTCATTTAGCCAGACAATCTCAAAAAATTGTCTGTGTTAATAAACCTAGCTGAAATACACGTCACTGGCCAAGGAGGAAATCGGCGTACACTGTAGCAGTCTTCGCACAATTTTTTTTAATCGACATTAGTTTTTCTTTGGTACCCAAATTTTTTAATTTTTTTTTTTTTTTTTTTTTTTTGAAAATTGACCGCGCATTGACATTAAAATTTCAAGTCTATCGGATAAAAAGCTAGCTACGTTGTACGCCAATCTGAAAAACACAGTTTCGAAAAAAACGCGTTTAAAGATTGCAAACGTATTTAAATTATTTAAAGAATAGGGCTATTGTAGCGTCCTATTAGCTTTTCTAAGACTGAATAACGCCATCTATATATATATTTCGAGAATGTATAACTAATTTATACCGACGAAAACTACCAATAAACCTGTAATAATACAGCAGAGTGGCTTTTTCGAACGTTCTGGACCGCTGAGAAGTACAATTTTTTTTAAAAGCTTGCCCCCCCAAGTTCTTTTTGAATATCATTCTTAGATAGTTTGTATATCAGAAAAGAAAAAAAAAGACGGGAAAAAAATTGCTGGGTGGTATAACCCCTTAAGGAGGTTGGTCACCGAGGTGCGGGGCAAGGGGGAAACTCCTATCTCTTCCATGTATAACAAATCAGGGTTCCAACTTGCAAAAGTGAAATGTTGATATCATATTTTTTTAATTTAAGACGGAACTCTGTACAGTATGTTTGTAATGCACGATAAATTAATAATTTATTATTATATACCAAGTTTGGACAATGAAATAATTTATTGACCGCGTTTTTAAAAGTCGATTTATAGTCGGAAAGTACGGCAACGCTGAACGGTTTGAAAGGTTTGCTTTCAGCGAAAATTGTTTACAGAAAGTAATTCTAACTTCAAAAAAGTTTGTCGGTAATGGTTCGGCCAAGCGGAAATGTTGATAAATCTAATAAGAAATCTGATAGATTAGGTAGGAAAGGTCGTTTTATTTCGGCAAAACAATTAGGTATGGAGAGTGCAATGTGGTGTTGAGGCAGGGAAGAAACGCAAAAAAGAACAATTAGGAGACGCGGCGTTGTCGCGTCGACAGAGCGCCAGCCCGATTGCGTGGAACACTCAACATTAAATTGATAATTGTGTGCAACACAGCTGGTCAATTATGTCCATGTAAATCTATGTTGTTCCTAGACGTTATTGCTATGCGTGTACAAAGTTTCAGATTTTTCTAATTATTCAAAACGTGGTTTTTATCAAATTCAACAGCTACGTCCATAAGAGCCCATGTTAAATTTTTTGCAAACTAGATGGTGAAAAAATATCAAACAATTCTGAAGATAATTGTTATTACTTGAAGAATATATATCAACAATTTCATCAACTTTTAATTATTTTTGCAATTCCAGACGAACCTCCTTAAGTGATGTAACCGAAATTTCCGTCTTAAAATGTCTTTTTTCTCAGCGTACCTGAGGTACGCGAGAGCATAAAAATGCCTGCCGCGTCCGACCACGAAGTTCATAATACAGGTTTACGTATGTTAATGACTTGTAAAACAATACGCACGTTTCCACGCCGGTCATTACCGTACCGGAAAGTCTAATTTGAAGAGGGCCACGCCGAACGACCTTACCAGATGCCATCTTTACAGGGTGATCCACGTAAAGTTCGCGACGCAATTTGTCAGAGCAATACTCTACACGAGTTGCGGCTTTTTGGGACTCTCAAAAGCCTTGTTCAAAATAAACTTTTCATAAACATGAAAACAGTGGCGGTTGGTGATATTTAGCCATATCTTGAAAACGACGCATGGGACCCACTTCACTGTTTTGGTGATGACTATATACCTCTTACAGAAAGGATTTATTGAAAAAACCGTCAACAAGGTTTGCGAAAAAATTTTCAAAAAACCTGGAGCACTCCCTGGGATCTCAGTAACGCTCTGTGGAATATTTGCAGTATATTTTATTTCATAATCTAGAAACAAATATAAGGAGAGGTTTTTCGATTTGTTACAAAATATTTTTTTTCAAAAAGTTATGGTCATTTTAATTTTGGGAAACAAAATGTTCCTATAAAATTAAAATTAAAATGGCCATAACATTTTGAAAAAAACATATTTTCGTACCCAAAGAGGACAATCCACCTAATGTTCCTCAGGTAAGACCCTTTGAATTTTGGGCCTTATTAGGTGATAAAGTTTACGAGGGTAGATGGGAGGCTGAAAATTTACCAAAATATTAGAAAAATTGATGCTGTCACCATTTAATCATTTATTCGACCTTTGAAGTTCAAGAATTAAAGACCATGGGTTGGCAATCTACATTAACGTTTTTAATGTTAAGAAATTATATTAATAGTTGTTATATTTCAGATCGTTTAATTAAAGTTGAATATATAATAAATGTTTGACATTTTTCTGAAAATGGTTGTTACATACGTATGCCGGGTATCTACGAATGTACTTGATAGCTTATTTTAGCGATATACTTTGAAGTGTTTTAGCGTTTTTCACTTTTTTCCATAGCCTACTAGATTCTAGAAAGAAATAGCAACTTTTTTTTTTAACAAGTTTAAGCTCAATTTATGACGTTTAAATAAGAAGATGTCAAGATAAGTGATTTTTGTTAGACATTTTTATAAACAGTTTTTTTTTAGATCTCAAAGGCCTCAAAGTTTGTGCTCGAAAAATACCATTTATGTAAGAAAAATATTCTATTAAGTTTAGGTATCACTGAAAAGAGGGATTTTTTAAAGATTTTTAAAATATAATGTAATGGGGTTTTCCCATTTGAAAAGGTGAAATGACTTAGAAATTAAAAATTGCTTCTAATTTTACAGTTTTAATGAAAATCGGTTTTTAATATTTTTCTAACGGAAACAGAATGTTTTGATTTTTTCAGTCACATAATTAGATTCAGTTCACTAAGTATAATAATTGTGAATAGTACGCGTTTATATTTTAGTTTATATTTATTTTTCGAACACACACTATTCCAAATTGCCTAAAAATTCTACGACTGCAAAATTATGAATCAAGCGCTTCAGTTTCTTTCGATTTCTCGGTTTTTCATTTTCCTTGTTTTTTTTTAACGGTATAGACACAACATGGTTCTAAGTCCTATTTATCTAGGCTACAGTATTTTCTTTAAAAATATATTCGAATTATTCATCAGAAAAAAAACCTTTTGATTTACTTTTAATTAATGATAGTACTTTATTACATTTTTTTGTGTTTTTTTTTTATAGCAACCAGATACTCTTATTACTGTCAAAAATAAATCGCTGAATAGAATAATTTAGAGTGAGCAAAAGCCTTAATAATAGCGTTTGCTAATAATAAACGCGTTATTATTTTCTAAATTTAAATCCCCTAATATTTTTACTGCGGGCATTTAATTTAGATAAATACAAGTATAATGCAATAATAAGTCTCGTTATAATAAAGGATTTCGTTAAAGCTGTAAAGACGTCTTAAAGGATAAAAATCTGAGATAAGATTAAGATTTGTAACTCAAAAAAAGGATTTTTGGATTAAGATGGATGGATTCGATTTTTTTTATTAGATTACAAAAGTATTTCGCCTCTCCATCTCTTAAATCTAATCCTCTTAAGTATGCAATCAAAATGTTATTAACCAAATACATATTTTTTTAATAGCACACGAAAATTAATCAGATTCACGCTGTTGCTTTTTTCTAGAACATTTTTTACTGACTGCCCATCATCTTGTTTAGTATGGCCTGCGGCCAAGCATAATGTTGAACTTATTAAAAACTTTGCAGAGGAAAACAGTTCATTCGAACGTACAAAATAATATGGCAGTTGTATTTTTTGCGCATACACGATCTGAAATTACAGCATTTTATCAATTATTATTATTATTATTATTATTATTATTCCATAAAAAATAATCAACACGTCACTTAATGTATTTTATCAGAATTAAACACAGTGATTCAAAAATATGAGACCAAAAATTAATGGTAGATACTACATAAAAAATAAACAGACACGTATTTTTTTATTTCGCTTTAAGGTCGTTCGTAACAGTACTGCAGCCCTCCAAAGGGGGGCGTTGCGAACAAGTTTTTTCAAATATTTTCAGAACCACCGACTCGGCGTGGCTCCAATTTGGTACAGAAGTACGATAAATAGTTCCAAACAATTTGATTACCCCATACAGGGCGTTACTGTTACCTTTTTTTAATTATTTTCTTTTGCCAGGAATTTCAATCAATCACACTATCTCGCCTAGATTGAAATTCCTGTATGGAAAAAGAAAATAATTAAAAAAATAGTAACACATGTTTGGCATTAACGCTCTGTATGGGGCAATCCAAAAAAAATGCGTATTGGTTTATTTTTGATGTAGTATCTGCCATTAATTTTTGATCCCATAATTTTGAATCGCCCTGTATAACATTAAAAATGGAATATCGCTTAACAATTCTTATGAACACTCCCAAAACTGCTGTACATAAAGCAGTGTTGTTGCACATAAATTATTCTTAAAATATTACAGATAAACTGTATACAACAATATTAGATACTCAAGGTTATCTGAAGGTCGTAACAACAAATAATACATATTTTGCACATAATCATATAGTTGAGATTGAGTTATTTTGCAAAATTTGAATTGAACGAAGAGATACGTATGTGTCTTAAACAATCGAGAGCTGACAGCTGTCCTAAACATCACCGGGACCTAAAGGCCATTATTGCACTCCCAATGTTTTAAACCATCTAATCCAGTTTAGAAACTTTTATAAGCCCCCCCCAAAGGGATTTTCCCCCCCTTTTTTTTTTTTTTGGGCCCCCCCCCCCCTCCCCCCCCCCCCCCCCCCTTTTTTTTTTTTCCCCCCCTCTTTTTCCCCCCCCAGTTTTTTTTTTTTTTTTTTTCCACTTTTTTTTTTTTTTTTTTCGCCTGTCAATGTCTTGAAGAGTTTGTCCACCATTCCAGAGACTTGTTATATCAATTGAAGTATCCAATTCTGTAGGGCTGTCTTTGGTTATGTTACACCTCATAAAGGTTCTGGTCCTACTACTGAATACTATATCTGCATTTTCCATTGCCTATGTGACCTTTATCGTCACGTAAAAACTCAAATACTTTTGATCTGCATGTTGATTGCCTTTAGCGTTGCTTAATTGTTGGAGAAAAGCTTACTTGTTAGTGTTTGAAGCAGTTGACTGGTCCTCAGTTCTCAGTTTTTGTTTTATCTTCTCTTTAACTCAGTATTATATTGAGGCTATATCAAACTGAAATATTGTTACACATTTTCATAAACTTTACGAGAACATTTTTTAAGGATTAGGTGATACACTCTGTCTTGGGACCGCCTGAATACCAGTTTATCTGTGCTTTGATTGAAATTGAAAATTTCTCCGAGTTAATCTTTAGAATCTTCATGATTATTCCCAATGAGAATAACCAATGCTCTCAATCCATGCGCTGCTGCCTTATTGACATGAAGTCTTGAATCAACCCAAACGTCACTGGTCCAGCTTCTTCCTGGATAAATATATGTAATGGTGGAATGTTTATTAAAAATTTTAATATGGCTGCGAGGTATCTTCCAATCTATATTATGTATACATTTTTTTCATCTTTATAAAAAAAGAACCGTGGGGAAATTATATTTCGAAATTAAAATTCTCATGAAATTTGTGTTTCTATAGGTATATTTGCAACTTTTTTTAAAAAATAATTCCTGTGGTTCATGGTTTACTGTTTACAGAAGTACATCTAGTTTTATATATGTTCATTACTTTAACGAAGAGTTTGATAAGAAGTTAGAAATTAAAGAAGAAGGTTAATGACGCATATTTTAAAACTAAATGTAAAAATAGGTAGGTACTAAATCTGAAAAAAAATGTTAATACAAAATTATTCCCAATTAGTGTAAAATGTCGTGACATACACAGGAACTAGAACAGGAACGACAACCGATAAATTTTATATAGTTAGGTACTCAAATCGATCCCGCTTATAAGGTCTAAAAGTAGGTTAATACTTTTAACACTCATCGGCTTGACTAACCTTTAACCCACCCGGATAGTGTCGTGATTCTATTACATTTTCCACTTTCTACGACAAAGATCAAAACACCCACGCTGGCACACCGTATCCTATCCACTGAGTATCGGTTTGGATCGGTTGGCAGAGCAAATACGAGTATCAGATAAATGTGTATCCACATATTTGTAGTTCAATGTTTACTCAAGACAACGTAAACCTGCTGTAAAAAAATTCACAGTTTTCAACGTGATATAAAACGACAGATGAGCCCTAAGGGTTTTGTAACCATTTCGCATATGTTGTATATTATCACGTATTTTTTACGAAAATAAAAGGTATTCTTTGTAGAAGCCATCTAATATCAAATAACATTTGAAATCTATAAGATCTCAGTACAGCTACAAGTCTTAATGAACATGATATCATTTATTTTATATTATCAGAAGATATTACTCTAGGTATATCAATTATACAGGGAACGTATTCTACATTTAAAAAATATGCATGGAATTTTCTAGACGAAGTACACCGAAATCGAATGTCCGCATATGGTGACAACACCCCTAGTTAGGCAAAATGTAAAAGATGGTTCGCACGCTTCCGATCTGGCGACAGCATCGATGATAAACCACGACCTGATAGGCCACCTCAACTAGCCACGACAGTACGTGGACTCGAAACACTAGGCAAGTCCAAAAAGTTGGGCAAATGGATACCACAAAGCCAATCGTCAGCACCAGAGTAACATTTGCACACATCTTTTCTTCCGTAGTCGTCGTTTTGACTGGTGGAACAATCTTGTTACTTGTTTGAGGTGCTGCTCCCAACTCACACTCTATAGCACTGTTACACTTAGCTGTAAAACATTTTTTGCACACACTACATTTTATTTTAAGCTACATACATAATAAAAGTTTCATTCTAGAGGACTTTTTATCGAAATATTTTTTATCGATTATATCGATTTTTTTTGGCTCGAGTGATCGAGTGGAATACACAATTTGAACATTTCCTATGCTTGCTTCAAGTTTATTCTGATTAACTTAAAACCTTCGTGAAATCTGCTGCAAATAATTTCTTTAAACAGCCAACATCGTGGACTGTTAAAAACAATACACATATAGTAAGGATATAGCTTAGTCCTATTCAGCAGCTGTATTTATCTTCGTATTTAAACTATATTGTGCTGATGAGGAGGTGCAATATCCCAAAACAATGCTTTGGGATGTTGTCTATAGTCTCCATCAGTTGCTCCGTTGTCCTTTTCCTGGATCCTAACACATGAATTTCTTCCTTGAATGGTTTCTTCTTGACGCTGAAGGTTCGGTTCATCAAGAATCCCTTCTGGATGAAAATCATCAAAAAAAAAAAAAAAAAGAAAAGGATAGATACCGATCCACCACCCAACATCACTTGCTTAAAACGTTTCCCACTTTACACGATTTCATATTTGTATAACACAATAATATGTCCACAATTTAGTGTATCCACGACAGCAAAATTCGACCCACAACCTCTCAAGTCTATCCCAATAATAATAATAACAAGCCACGAAGGAAACCGTCTCGAACACGAAATTTTAAATATAGACCGCTCAACGAAAATAGTCTCATCCTTTTATATTGCCCTTTGCGATAAAAGGGGGTGAAGCCTTGTAAATTCCATTCCGCGTCTTTCTCGCCGACTAAGTGCTCCAAAAATAAACGGCGGCATAAATGCCTTACTGCGTAGGAGTGTACTTATTAACCTTCGGGTTCCGGCTAAGTGGTGCAAATTGTTTGTTTTTTTTTTAAGGTTAACCGTAAGGACACACGAGAGTACAAAAGAGCAAATCAAAAATTGAAATTGCCAAAGACATTGCGGATTTAGTTCCTAGGTTGCACGGTGTGTCATAAATAGAAAGAAAATGATACAAATAACAAATAACCATGGATCTAAAAATACTAGAAACCAATATGACCCCAGAAGGATATTTTACCCTTATACACAAAATATCAGTTATATATTCATAAAAATATACGGACATAGAGTCTGGCTCATTAAAAACTGTATTTTTTATATTTATTATCTAATTTGGTGTCAAACGTAGGGTGTCAAAAATGTCCATTTTTAAACAGCATTATACATAACGTCTTCAATTTAAGGCAAAGGTAATACATTTTATCTAACCCTACTATGAAATGTCGATTTCTAGATAAATGATTGACGGTATGACACGTCATAATTTTTTAAACATTTTTAAATGTTACACCACTTCGTGTTATGCTTTTTACGTAACTGATATTAACTGAATACTTAACCGTCATTTAGAGAAAAAACTTTTGTTTTAGAGAAACAAAAGATTTGTTTCTTCCCTTAAAATAACCATTTCAAAATGTCCTTCTTTGCTATACACTGAACCTGATGAATTTATGTACCATAATGTACTTATCTCGAAACAGCTACTTCGAAACATTTTTCCAGTAGGTATGTTTTTTGCCAACTTTTTTTGTTGGACAAAAAATTTGACCTAGTCTTCTGCTACGGTACTTCCAGCCCCATGCTGCATCATTTTTTACATGTCAGCTCTTGAATCTATAAGCAAAGATGAACAATGTTCAATATAACCGGCAGAATTTAGTAAGCCAATATATGTAGCAATTAATTTTGGTAAACACTTGGTCATATACTTGACGAGCTTGTGATTGTAATGTTACTGAGACGATCTAACAATAACCCTAATCCTCAGAAACCTTTAACCCTACGACATACATACTCAAAACCCTATAAGCTCAAAAACCTTAACCTACAAAAAAACCCTATATATGTGTTCTGCAACTGCTAGAGCACAGCATATGATGAATAAGTATGAATATGATTCAACCATGACAAAAATCTTGAAATGAGATTATGGAATTTCACAGCTATGGAATTTCGAAGCTATGGAGTTTCGAGGCTATAGCCTCGAATACTGAACTGAATATGATCCAATCATATCTCGCCACCCTGTAGGGTTGAGATATATGATTGGATCATATTCATGCCTCTTCATTGGGTTGCTGTATACAAACTTTCGTAGGTCCTAGTTATAGGGTTTTTGAGATTAGCGGGTTTGAGATAGAGGTTATGGAATTTCAGAGCGATGGGATTTCGGGTCTGTGGGTTTGAGAGTCATGGTTGTACCATATTTATACCTTTTCATCACGTTGTTATGTCCCAGATTTCGCAGGTCCTACTTATAAGGTTTTTGAGGTTAAGAGTTTGAAGGTTATGAGGTTATGGGATTTACGAAGCATAATCATGGAATTATGACTATGAAGTTGAGAGCCATGATTGGACCATATTCATGCTTCTATCATTTGGCACTCTATAGCAGTTGCAGAACACAGATATAGGTTTTTTTGGAGTTAAGATTTTTGAGGTTATGGAGGTTTGAGCATGTGTGCCGTTGAAGGTTTCTGAGGCTTGAGGGTTATTCAAACACAGTGACGTTAAAAAATGCCTTTGCGAATAAAAACTTTCTGGCATCAGACTCTCTTATAAAAGTTTTAAAGTTCTCTCTTAACAATCGTAAATTTTTTGGCACGATAATATCAACAGGTTCAATGATATAATGTATTTTAATTGGAGAAACTTCACGAACATCTCTAGCAATCCAGTTTTCGAAATCCGACTCACTGTTGGAAAGCTCGTTATAGGAAGTTAAGCAATAATTATATTCAAATTTTTTCACTGCTCTAAAAAACCACAGCACTTTGTACAGAGAACTGATTTGTCTTTTAACAAAACTAACGAGCTATTAAAAAAAAAACGTCATCAAAGTTGGCCGAGCAAAAAAGACGGTTTTCCATTCTTAATCTTAAGTTACTGTCAAGGGTGTCATATTATATGACAGCCATTATTTATTTTACAATTGTGACAGCCTCTTGTCACAAGTTTGACAACAAAGTTTCACTTCCAGCTTCTAGACAACCCATATTTCCATCTCTCTCGTTCATAGCCAGGTTTGATGAAGCTTTTTTTTAATGGCTCATCCATTCATTGTTGTCCATATTTATTAATACCTCTTGAATTCTTTCTACTTATTCTTTCCTTACGTAAATACTTTTTTACAAAAACACCATTTTTTTCTGCAATTGCAATCCACTTCATCAACTTGCATCAGCATTGCAATACCTATGTTGATATAAGCATCTAAATGAAAAAATCAGTTAGATACCTTCATAAATTTCATTTCACAGCAATTAATTTGTCAATCGTAGAGTGGGAAAAATTGATTAAAAAAGACAAACAAATGTATTAAACATATTAAACAATGTTGTTCGAAAAATCAAGTTAATTTCGTGCATATTGGTTGCCCCAACGTGTTTAGCTACACTGTTAAAATTTTTTGTGGAATTACAATATTTTTCAAGACATGTAAAGAAAATCACAAAAATTAGTTGGAGTTTTACAAATTTTATGTATAAATCATACACGTGTTGTAATTTTACAAAACAGTTTGTTAGTTGCTAATGAAAAACGTTCTGGATTTACAAGCATTACTTGCGATTCAATTTATTAGAACTTTAAACAAAATCACAAACACATGTTGTAATTAATATTACAATGAATTTATTAAAAGTTTACAAAACTCTAAATTTTACAATACACATGATCTTAGAAAAATTTGTATTATCAACGTTACACATTCTCATTTTACAAACGATTTCCAACTAAATTGATTTGTAAAATTACAATGTTCGTTATATAAAATTACTAACCTAACTAGTTTATTATCTGTTTAGTTATATTAGTACTTTTGTTTTGTAATTCTCCAAAACAAAAATAATAAAAAATGTTTTGTAAAATTATAACTCCTGATTTAATAAATAATACAAAACTGCTTTGCCAAAAATACTTCCAACGCATCTTTTTGTAAAATTATCATAGAAATTTTTATCAGTGTATGCAGTCAACAAAAAGGTTGCTTAAATTCTGATGGGTCTGACTTTATTTTGCTTCTGGTAGGATTACAGCTTACGATATTCTAAGGGTCGGTTACTTTGACTCCCGGTTTAGGCCGATTAACTAACCTGCCGATAAAACTGTGAAAAGGTATACAGAAAGTGTAGAAAACACTTGTAGTTAACCGTCAGTTTAATTAATCCGCCTTAACCGGGATTAAAAGTACCGATCCTAAGTATATTAAGCCCAACTTGAAGATGATACAGGTATATCGATTGTGTGAAAAGATGTGGCTAAAAAAGTAAAATTGAGGTTATCATATATCGTGAATAACTGGAAAATATTAAATCCTTTTTAAAGTTCTTGGACTGATAATAAAGGGAAATGTTTGAAAAAACCCTAATCACGAAAAATGTCTAAAGTTGAACCAACAATATCGTAAATATTAAAAAAGAACCCCTGTAATCCACATAACTCTAAAAAAATAACAGATCGCTCTAGAACCCCCTGTATTTTATTAAAATTTCATGAACAGTGATTTTTACGAAAACTATAGTTATACTGGGTGATCGGGCCACGCTTATGTCTTGAAAACCAATTAACGGATTTTTTTGAAATTCGAGGCATTTATACGAAAATTAATTTCCAACCAAGTGACGAAGAATCCAAGATGGCCGACTTCCGATTTCACCGAAAATGGCACTAAACCCAGTTTTTGGAAATTTTGAAAAAAAAATTCCAGTACCAAAACAATATTTGACACGAGCTACATACATACAGTGGACGCCGCTTATAAGACTCACGGATATAAGGTTCAGTCGCCTATAAGATTCAAAATCGCCAGAAACAGTCCGGACGTATCCGAATACATTGAAAAAAACTCGGTTATGAGAGAGACTCACCACTTCGGATATAAGTCAGTTTATGAAAAATACATAATTGAAATGATGGGAAGTAACAAAAAACAAACAAAAACAAACAATTCTTTAAACCATCTTAAACTTTGAACTGCTTATGTATATTTGTACGTATGTATTTGAAGAGTTACTTTTTTTTATAAGTAAATAATACGCCATTGTGTTGTATTATGTCTGTACACAGGTAAAATAAAGTTTGTGTATTATATACATTCTAAAATCTTGTTTTTCCCCCTTCGCTTATAAGGTTCATCCGCTTATAAGACTCACTTTTGCTGGCCCCAAAGTGAGTCTTATAAGCGGCTTCCACTGTATATGTTTTTTGATGCGTAGAATCCAAATATGAAAAAAAAAACATACAGGGTTTCGATTTAAAAAAACTAAAATTAGTGCCACTTTGGATGGAAAAGAAAAATGGTCAGCCAACTTCTATTTTTCCGTCACTTGGTTGGAAATTAATTCTTGTGTAAACCCCAGATTAAAAAAAACGGTAAATAGTTTTCAAGATATAAGCCTAGCTCAACTCCAACCTTCAATTTTTACAATGTATTTGGTTCGACTTTAGAAATTCTACATGTTTAAGAAAAAAAAATCCAAATTGGCTCAGTTCAGTGGCTGCCGGTGGAATTTGACATGCTCGTATTTCTGTAAGGAGGCATGGGACCCACACCATAGTTTAGGGGTGGGTACTAGACTTAAATAGAAGGTTATAATGTCAAAAAGTCTTCAGAGAAAAATTGCGAATTTTTTTTTCCATATATGGCTGCTTCCGGGCAGATCATGGAAACGGCTTGCAAAATATTTGCGAAATATTTTTTTTTTCATAATCACCGAATAAGTAGTCTTTTTATACTTGTGTTTTTCTTGACATTTTGAGATCTGTAAAAGTTATGATAATTTGAATTTGTATTTCATCCCAACATTTCGCCTGTGAGATTTTACAATAATTGTATCTTTACGCAAAATAAGAATTTTACAAAAATCACAAGTATAAAAAAAATGTATTTACTCGGTGACTGAAAAAATATTTCGCAAATATTTTGCAAGCCGTTTCCAAGATCAGCCATTTTTGAAAAACAAAATTCCCAAGTTTTCCTGAAGATTTTTTGCCATTATAGCCTTCTGCATAGGTCTATTAACCACCCCTAAAAAATTATAGTGTAAACTTCATGTTCAGGAAAAAAATCCAAAATAGCTGTTAGTCGGATAAACTTTCAACTTGGGGTTTTTAGACTCAGAATTTCACAGGCTCAGTGGCGGCTGGTGGAATTTGACATGCTCGTGTTTCTGTAAGGAGGCATGGGACCCACACCATAATTTAGGGGGTGGTTATTAGTAGAAGGCTATAATGGCGAAAAATCTTCAGAGAAAACTTGCGATTTTTTCCCAAAAATGGCTGCCTCGGGCAGATCTTGGAAACGGCTTGCAAAATATTTGCAAAATACTATTTTTCATGATCACCGAGTAAATACAATTTTTTTATACTTATGATTTTTGCAAAAATTCTTATTTTCCTTATACAACTATTGCAAAATCTCATAGACGAAATGTGATGAAATAAAAATTCAAATTTCCATAACTTTTGCAGATATCAAAATTGCGAGAAAATCACAAGTATAAAAAAAATTGTATTCACTCTGGTGATTATGAAAAAAAAAATATTTCGCAAATATTTTGCAAGCCGTTTCCAAGATCTACCCGGAGGCAGCCATTTTTTGAAAAATAATTTCGCCTCGAGTAACCACCGACCGCCACTTCACAAGCTCCAATTCTATCAGAAGCAAAAAAAATCAACACTATACTATTAAAATTATCAGAATTTAAGTTGGTGTATAGCATACAGTAAGCAACGAAAAGTCATCACACACCCACTTTTTTGAAGTTTGCTCAAATTCTGAGAATTTATATATTACAGCATTCATTTTTTGCTCCTGACAGGATTATAGCTTGTGATATTCTAAGGCTAACAAGCCGAAGTTGAAGGTGGTATGTCCATTGTGTGAAAATATATCGCTAAAAAAGTAAAATTTCAATGTTTTCAGAGAACCGTAAATAACTCCGAAAATAGTAAATCCCTTTCGAAGTTGTTGGACTCGTATTAAAGGGAAATCTTCAGTGTATCTATTTGACTAACTGTGTCATTTTGAAAAAAAAAATTCCTAGACATGAAAAAATCTAAAGCTGAACCAAAAATATCACGAAAATTCAAAAAAAGCCCTGTACGCCACACATTGCTCCAACAAAAATTTAGGATTACTGTACCTCTAGATCTCTGTGTTTTATTAAAATTCTCAGGAACAGTGATTTTTACGAAAACGATACGAAGGATGGTAGAATTTTGAATTTTCGTGATATTTTTGGTTCGACTTAGATTTTTTCATGTCTAGGAATTTTTTTTCAAAATGACAGTTTGTCAAATAGATACACTGAAGATTTCCCTTTAATACGAGCAACAACTTCGAAAGAGATTTACTATTTTCGGAGTTATTTAAGTTTCTTTGAGAACATTGAAATTATACTTTTTTAGCGATAGCTTTTCACACAATGGACATACCGCCTTCAACTTCGGCTTATTAGACGCAGAATATCACAAGCTATAATCATGTCAGAAGCAAAAAAAATCAATGCTGTAATACAAAAATTCTCAGAATTTAAGCAAACTTCAAAAGTGGGTGTATGATACCTTTCGTTGCTTACTGTATGTATATTAATTTATGTAGATGTTTAATTTATTTGCGCTTTGTTTACGGAGTTATAACGTGCTTTCGTCCCTCTTTTACTGAACAATGACGGAAAACAAAAGCATATGTATGTATAATTATACGTAATGTGTATACGTACATGCATCTATGCTAGATGACTGACGATGGAATGTGCAACGTGCAACGACACCGACATACAAAACGTTATACTTTTGTCGAGATACGCTGGAAACGGAACGTGGATGTGTCATAGACGGCTCGTCTGATTCTGAGCGGATGACTCATAGAAATTATCTACACTAAAAATAATAAATAGACCAGTCGATCGAACGAAAGTCCCGACTATTTTCGAGGCGAATTAGACCCAAGGTTGGCCTATTCGGTAAGCTTTAGTCACACCAAACAGAAAACAAGCATTGGTTCATCTTAAGCCGGGCACAGACACGAGGTATTCGACGAATCGCGATTATTCGCTATTTGCCGAGCAACTCCATCAAATTAATTTGTATTTGGCGAATAGGGTACACACACATTTGGCGTAGTTGCCGAAGATTGCTCGGTGTGGGAACACCGAATATTCGTTCATTAAAATTCTAAAATCAATAGTGAAACAATGGTAATCGATGCTGCTGCGTTTATAGTCATGAGTTGTGCTTATATGCAGTTAATAAAAAAAGGCTACAAGAAGAAAAAGAAGGTGTATATGTCAGTTTGATTTGTGTATGTCATCTGAACCTGCTTCAATTTTTGTAGATTCCTTAACCACTCTGACAAGCCCTAAACTTCTATTTCTATTCTTTTCCAAACATCATAGACAAGATTTCTCTTTTTTATTGTCATTATCCCCTACATTCCATGCTATCGATGCATCTTCATAGCAATTCCAAATTTTCAGTAGATTTTCATTACTAGAGCTAGGCGCAATGGCCGGCAACGCGCCACCATTCTCGAGATATCTGAAAATATCTTCACCTTTGATTATTTTTATTGAAAAATAATGTTTTTACTTCTGATTGGATTAATCTCTGTGATGAATTTTTCAAATAACCCGAGAACGATGACTCTTTGCCAACCTTTGCGCCGGGCTCTATTCATTACTCCACTCTTTACAAACAAAATAAACTACATTCGATCACAAATAGAAAAATCCCACACGTAATTTGGGCGAATATGTGTATCGAGTGCAATCGCAAATGTTTGTCTCCTTTGACTCGGGCCAAAATACCGACAGACAGTGGGAAACACCGAATAGCGAATATTCGTCACGCGCAACCCGTACACACTAGTCGCTACTTGCCGAATAGCAAATATTTGTTATTCGGTACTCGCCGAATACCGCATGTCTGTGCCCGGCTTTAGATCGGAGATTTATAAAAAGTGTATGCCAACGACATCAATCGTAGAACTAGAAGACGCTTTGACATGAAATGCCTTAATCTCCATTGAACTATATGTATACATACTTGTATGTATGTAGTAACCATGGCAAAGTTAAATACTTGTTCCACGTCTATGGCAGTAATTGTTGAGGAACAATTAATAATAGTCTTGACGATTAATGAGCTAATACATCTGGTTGTAGCAAGAAGGTAAAGTAGGATATATTTTAAAAATAAACTTGTATTGATATTAGCAAATTGAAAATCATCATCATGAACTCAATTCAAAAATATGATTTTTGTATACTAAATAATGTGATGTACAGTGGACCAACAGCAGCTTTGCTCTTGGCAGCAGTAGACAAAACCTGAAATTGTCCTCATTTATTTTGTAGATGTAGCCGCGAACGCTTCGAAAGTACAGTCTGTTATTGTTTGTTTGTGGGTACTTCATATATTTCTTGGGTATCGTCGATCTACCTCCGTACTACGTTCGTTGAGCGCATTTCGCGGGCAAAGCTATTCTGCGTGTACTGTACTATGTGAAATGATACTGAATGGAAGTAAAACCAGAACGATCGATTACTAAAGTTTCCAAAAAGACAATCCTTGCTACATTCATACATTAAAAATCGATTAGTATGAAGCATGACACATTGGAATGTTTATTGATTCTAATTGTATAGAGGAAAGTGATTAATTTTAAACAAAAACGAAGTGTTGACTTTGTGATAGGATATCAATAACTATGTACCTACTTGTCAAGCCAGCTTTTCCTTAAAGTGTGTACCTGATTTATAAAAGCTCTTATTACCCGATTGCGAAAATTCTAATAATTAATAAAAATAACTGGATTGTACGCCAAAATTTTAAATCGCCACATTCCATAGCATGTGACGTCACATGGCAAGACGAAATGCATTCAAATTTTGAAACTCTGTTATTGGTTACACACAAACTTCACAAGTGTTTTTACATCCTTAAGGGGGCTTTCCCGCTTTTCGGTTTCAAAAAATCGTTTTTTTTTACTGAAATCGATGCGTTATACATTCAAATTTATTGTCCTGAAAATTTTAAAGTGATCCGTGTATTAGATTTCGAGTTACAGCCGGATTAGTGACGACGGTCCCGGCGCTTGAGTCACGCAGGGAAAATGGAGGTGGACAGTGTAAAGGAAGTGTTTCAACGATCCGAAGAAAAGCATAATGTAAAATATGCTCAGTATATTGGCGACGGGGACAGTAAGACCTCCAAGGCGACTTTGGATTTGGAGTAATGAAAAAGGAACGCGTCGGTCACGTGGAGAAAAAACGCATGGGAACCAGGCTCCGTAATGCGAAGAAAACAAACAAGGGACTCGGGAGAAGAGGTACAGGAACACTGCCCATCAAGGTAATAGGCGAATTGACAACTTATTACGGCCTGTTACTTATTATCCGTATTCGGCGAAATGCGGATTCAGTCGAAAAAATGCGTGACGCTATCTGACGTGAAGCCAAAATGAGGTCTACAAGACAGAGGAGGGTGTCCTGTACGGGCCCCAAATTGATGACGAACTGTAAGTAAAAAAATTTCATAATTATATGACAAAAAAAAAACGTAAAAAAAACTTCAAACGCATTTTTCTTGTTTGTTCAAACGTTTTTGAAACTGGAATGAGATTTTTCTCGGACACTAATTAACGGATTTTAATGATTTTTCTTTTAAAATGTTTACAAATGATGTCATTAGTGATCAACGTAGGATTTTTTTGATATTGCAAAAAATTCGATTTTTAATAACAATTTAAAGGTAGAAATTTAAGGTGAAAATCGAACTTTTTTTTTTCAAAAATTGCACCAAATCGCGTAAAATTTGAATTTCGAAAAACCCCTATGATAAACACTAACAACAACCCTATATTTTATAAAAATGTTTCATTTTTTGATTTCAGATGAATAGCGTCGTAGAAAATTCTCATTAACATGAGACATGTCCGCCTGAAGTAGCTGCATTGGAACAAGGATCGACGGCCGCCATTTTGGTTTAAAAAATAAATAAAAAACTAAATGTAACCTACATACCTGTATCTTTTAATTAAAAAAAATTGTCTCAATCCGTTTCATACTTTCCTCAAAAAAATCCCAAAAAAACTTTTTTTCCTGCGAAAAAGCGGGAAAGCCCCGTTAATGATCATGTTACTCAAGGATTAGTAACTCAATTATTAGTACATTTATTGGTTTATTGTAGTCGCACCATGTAATCCATGCAATCCATCATTTACTACTTTATTAGATAATATTTTAAGTGTTTACTAAAGCAATGTTTGTTTAAGTTATGTATGTACTTAATATACCATGAAGAGACAGAAACTACAACATATCTAATCACTATTTCGATACCTGGATTAAACTAACAATGGCTAATCAATTTTGCTGACATTATTAATCTTCCCGAGAAGAACAAATCTCGACATATCAACCAGATAGACGATTATATTCTTGGAGTTGAGGTTGAATTCTTCAGTGCTAGTTAAATCCGCCAATCTGTGATTCCACTCAAGGCAAAAGCAGATTTATGGAAACAATGCTTATCTATTTATTAACCAATCAGAATAGACCTATCAGAAATAACATTTATTGAGGGCTGTGCCTCTAATTATCGCCAATACACGTTATG
>JAPWTK010001378.1:0-53129 GCA_029963805.1 Aromia moschata
CATTTAATGATAACAAATTATAATTTAGCCATGTATAAATCTTTTCATTTCTGATTCTGCAATACATTTGACGTTCTCCCATGTAGAGCTAGTAAATATTAATGCTGTATCAGTCTGCATAACACAATATATGACCATTAAAATTATTTATTTTTGATATACTGTTAATATATACAAGGAACAGTATTGGCCCTAATACTATTCCTTTTGGTACGCCTGTCACTACACATGCTGTACTTATTTCGTCTCCAATCTTAGCTTGTTGAACTCTCTCATTTAAATAGTTTTTCATTAAGTCTAATGCAATACCTCGAATGCCATAGTTGTATAATTTTTGTGTTAGTATATGGTGGTCAACTGTATCAAGGCCTTTACTAAATCTAGAAAAACCGCTAAACATTTAGATGATTTATTCAAGGCTCTTACAATTGTGTTAACAAAGTCCATTATGGCATTTTCGGTGTTAGATTTTTTAACAAAACCAAATTGTCTTTCTGTTATTACATGGTGTTTTTCAAAGAATTCAACAAGTCGCTTTTTAATACCCTGTTCGAATATTTTGCAATATTATTAATTACGGATATAGGTCTGTAATGATCAATTTGAGAGGCTTTTCCAGATTTAAAAATGGGGGTAATATATGATACTTTCCATTGATGAGGTATTAAACCACTTGACAAACACTGATTTATTATATGTACAAGTGGGTCTAGTATATTAGTGTGAATATTTTTTAAAGTTTTGACTTTATTCTTATCTGGGCCTGCAGAATTATTTTTTAAATTGGAAATTATTATTACTAATTCATTTTTTGTTACAGGTTCAAGAAAAATAGATTGTTCAACTTTGAGATCAGATAAAAAGTTTTTTGGTAAGTTTGTTTTACAAATTGTTTTACTCATTTTTTTACCAATATTTATAAAAAATTTATTAAATTAATTTGACTTTTTATTTTGTTATCACTAATAGTAGTACAATTTTCTAGAACAATGTCATTGTTTTCAATGTTCTTTCTCTCATCTTTACCATTTATATTATTTATTATATTCCAAATTTTTTTATAGTATGTGCCAGCTTCATTTATTTGAGATTTGTAATAATCGTTTTTTGTAATTTTTATTAGGGTATTAAGTTTATTCCTGTATGTTTTATATTCTGCTTCCATCTCTGGAGAATAGTTTTCGTTAATATTTTTTTCAGGTTATCTCTTTTATTTATGGACTTTATGAGACCCGCAGTTATCCACGGCTTTATTTTAATAATTTTTTTATTTTTTATAACCTTTGTTTCCGTTGATGATGTTATGTAATTACTGAGTTTGTTAATAAATATGCTATAACACTGTTGAGGGTCTGTTTCTGATATAACACTTTCCCATTTTTCAGACGACAGTAAGAAATTTAATTTATTGAAATCTATTTTCTGAATTTTTTGTTCAGATAATAAATTAATTACTTTATTTGTAGAAAAAGTAATGTTAATAAAAGGAGCAAAGTGATCCGTCATATGTGTACAGAAGATGACAGGTGAAATTGCTATTTTATTTTTTAGGAGTTTTCTTATAAAGATGTGGTCTATAATAGATTTTGTATCTTTTGTTACTCTTGTAGGTTTGTTTATATAAGATGTAAATCCATTTGAACCTAAGATATTTAAATAGTTATTTGTTTCATTATTTTCTATGGTTAGTAAATTTATATTTATGTCTCCCAAATACATTTCCATATTCTGTTTGTTTAACTTTGATAAATAATTTTCCAAGTCATTTAGGTAACTCAAATTATTGGTTGATGGGGGTCTGTAATATGCTGTCAAACCAATTTTATTATTTTGTAAAAGAAAGTCCGTTGTAAATGTAACTCTTAGGAACTGACTATCGTTTACAGGTAGTATTTCAACAGTAGCCGATATGTTGTTTTTTTATATAGATGACAGTTCCGTCACATTTATTAATCATTGATTCGTTGTAATATGGTGTATATTTAGGTATTATGTAGTTACTTACAGAATCAATTATCCCTGTTTCAGATAAGACAATTATGTCCAAGTTTTCTTTAGCCATCTCTATATATACTAACAATTCGTCAAAATGCTTTCCTAGACTTCTTATGTTAAAATGTATTATCCAAATGCTGTTCTTACCTTCATCCAACCTCTCCCGAAAGTACTGATATAAATTATCACATATATTTGTTTCTATAGTTTGTTCATTATCTATAGCATTTATAAATTCGAGCATGTATCTAAAATATAAAAACATAAAAATAAATTGAGGAACCTAAGCAAAGTGTAAATGTACAACATGTAAATATATCAGATAAATAACAGTTTAGGTTTGTAGCTAACATATAATAAATTGAAACATATTTATTATAGTGTGGCGATATACTTAATTAAATAAACGTATTTTACAATATAATCGTAATATTACAGTACATTATAAGGTTTATTGCATAATTATAAGGTTTATTGCTTTCAGGATTCAACCATCTTCTCTATTTCATTAAGTTCTTCTGATTTTTTTATTATGGAAACCTTATTATTGGTATTTATATATATTTTCCCTGAATTAGTCCATACATGTTTTAAACCAAATTTCTTTATTCCTTCATTAAGAAGTTCCACTTTTGAACTGGTCAAATCTTCTCTAATTACTATACCCGTACCTTTAAGAAGTTTCTTTTGGAATATATATTTTGCTTATCTTCATAACTATGTAATTTGAGATAAATGCATCTATGTTTTTCATCCATTTTTCTTCCAATCCTATAGCAAGATTTGTATATCTGTAGATGGTATATTTAGGCTCATTTTAGTTTTGAACATATTTCTACTTTTCTCTCTCGTATCCTCTTTAGTTTGTTCAGGCATATTAAAAATTTAATAACAGTTTAATCGGCTGGCATGGTCTATTTTATCAAACTTATCTTTTATTCTCATTTTTTCAAGTTTTCTTCTTTCAACATTTTCTCTAAAAGCTTCTATTTTATTATCTTGTTCTAATTTTGTTTCACTTAAATTATTTTGCAGGTCCGCACTGCTTTATTTAACGTCGATAGCTTATCTTCTACGGTTTTTGTAACGGCGGTAATCAGATTATTTGTGATAGTTTTTATGAACGACTCTGACTTTAAAAGTTTTACTTACAGCATGATTAACTGCATTTTCTATTTCTTCTCGTAGTTCTCGTGTTATTACCATTTTGAGAATTATGTAGACTTATAAAGGCACTTCTTATAACTCACTTGGTAAAGTTTCAACTTTTTAATTGGTATATTTACTTATATATTTCAATAAAATTTCGGGAGCTCAATTTAACACAGCCTACTCGCAGATTGCCATGTACACCATCACTAGATGTACACCTAGATACAAACTTTGGTCAAAGTTTGAATTTATGTCCCAAGTTTTATATACAAAGTCCCATATTTTAAGTTTGTTTTAACAGCATCAGAAAACTTATCACCTACCATCAGAAATATAATGCATTAGTGTTTTAGCGTTTTAACAGTCAAATTTCCAAACTGTTTAACAAACTGGTATTTTATAAGTTTCATCCAATTCGTTTCGAATCGATTGCAAACCGTCAGCATCTAGGTCAGAATAGGTTGCTGATGGGAAGCGGATTACAGGAGACATCGCGTAAAGCAATAAAAAATAACCTTAAATTTTTCCTTTCCTTAAATATATCCTTAAGACCCGGTACTTTTAGTCCCGGTTAAGGCGAGTTACATATAGTCCAGTAATTTTAGGTTTCTGTTCAAAAAAAATAGTAACCACTTTTTTATTTTTTTAATCGCTTTATTTCGTTATTTTAAATAACATATTAAAAATCGAGAACTGTATCGGCAGAGATAAAAAAGTTATTCAAGGTCAAAGGTCTAAAAAATCAGTTATTTGTGAAAATCTCGTTTTATATGGCTCGGAGGAATTAAGATGGTTACAAAAAAAAAAAAAAAGCATGAAATTCTCTACCAAAAATGGTTCTACAGTGGACGCCGCTTATAAGACTCACTTTGGGACCAGCAAAAAATGAGTCTTATAAGCGGATGAACCTTATAAGCGAAGGAGAAAAACAAACATTTTAGAATGTATGTAATACACAAACTTTATTTTACCTGTGAATAGACATAATACAACATGTAGCGTGTTATTTACTTACTATAAAAAAAGGTAACTTTTCAAATACATACGTACACACATACATAATCAGTTCAAAGTTTAAGATGGTTTAAAGAAGTTTTATTTTTTGTTTTTTTTGTTTTTTGTTTACTTTCCATCATTTCAGTTATGTATTTTTCATAAACTGAGTCTTATATCCGAAGTGATGAGTCTTATAAGCGAGTTTTTTTTTTTTTCAATGTATTCGGCAAGAAGACTAGAACTAAGGAGACCGAACTCCGGCTTTTCGCTGTATAACGCGACGGGCTCGAATATGTCCGCGTCCAGAGGCGCTGTAAACAATAGTGTACCCTGGTTGCTACGGTATATAGAAACAGATATCTATACGTATACTGCGGTTCTGTACTAATCTGTGTGCGTTAAAGGTTAGAGTCCGTGTCAGTGTCCGTGGTGCGAATACATTTGAAGACGCTCGATATTTTTCATGTCAAAGGTCAACATCGTAAAAATTAAGCTTTCAAAGTCAGTGCGTAATGTTTTATTAAATTTTCAAGTTCAGTACTGCACAATAGTCTGAACTCGTATAAAAGGGTAGGCAATATTGTAGGTACGTAAATGTGGAAATGCAATGTTATTGTGAAACCTTTACAGAGATACGTGTCTAAAAGAGCAAGGGAAATTTCACAGATACATGCGAAATGAAAAAATCACTATTTACGCGTTATTTTACCCACCCAGCACCTATTCGCTCCCTTTTCCCGTTAACTTGTGGGACTAGTTCTACATGTTCTAGAATTCATCTGACCTCTGGAACGTTAATCTGTCATTCCATACAATTGTTTACTAACAGGTAGTGTATAAACTAAATAAACTCTCTAAAAAAACTGTATAACATCCAAATCACAACTAACTCTATCCTAGCAACAACACCACTATTTAGTAACACTAGTTTTTACATTTCTAGAAAATTCAATTTTGACATCTAGAATATTTAATATGACATTCCATACAATTCTTTACTAACAGATAGTGTATATTCTATGATAATTTTAAAAACATTTAAATGTGGTCCGCCGCTCATCACGTGACATCCAGTACATTACTGTTTACAGCGCCTCCTGGAGGCGGACAGATTTGATCCCTGAATGCTGAACGAGTTCGGTCTCCTTAGTTCTAGACTTCTTGGTATTCGGATACGTCCGGACTCTTTCTGGCGATTGAGTCTTATAGGCCACTGAACCTTATATCCGTGAGTCTTATAAGCGGCGTCCACTGTATTTATTCTTCACGTACGATGAACCGTTTGCGAAATACAAAGTAACGAATGTGTACGTCGAGCGTTGTACCCATTTCCTCAACACCTTTGAGGTAAGATACAAGGCGCGTTTTTTTTTACATGATGTCCCCAGTAGGACTAATCCATGTCAAATGTAAGAAAATTACGTTCTTTAATTTTTTTATTTTTTTTAATTTTTTTTTTTATTTAATCTTTATCTTCATCATATAAAAAATATTACGTTTCATCATCTTCTTCATGAATGTCATGTATTTCATCAGTAGGTTCTTCTAGTTCTACATCTTCATTATCTTTATCATATTCACTCATGTTTGTTAATAAAATATTAGTAGGATCAATCTCAGCATACTCAGTGGAATAATTATCGGACGTATTAGCAGCAGAAGCTTCAGGCATGGCATTAAGACATGATTGTCCTTGGCAATTGCCGCATACAATGGAGCAAGATAATTTCCTGCATCCGCAGTTTGCACCGCATCCTTTTGTACAATTGCAAAAAATATAGTATTAAGAATACTGTCCGGTTACCATGAAGGTGGTAACAACGTTGTAACGGGCTCCAAAATATTGTTATTTAAGATCCAGCCCCATTGTTGTGGATCTATATCTTTCCCAGCCATGTTCGGACCTGGTAATATACACGGTACAGGTGTTGTTGAGCGCTGCAGGTGTAGGGCGGAAGCGATTGTAATTTTACAGCAGTATTGAACGTAGTCGATTTCGCAAAACTTAAGTACCGATAACACAGGTCTACAAAAAAAAAAGTTCTGTCTTTGCAATCACACCTATCATTTCCTATGTATTTTGATGCACTGAAACCAAATTTGGCAAAAAAAATGTTTTCTACCGATCGGTTTTTCTACACCCCCATATAACCCTCATAAACTCTAATAGAGGGAATTTTTCGAAAAAATTTCTTTAACTTTTTTTATGGCTTTTATTTTGTTTTTTGGGTCGCTGATCACGAATCTGAAGTCAAGACTAAATGTCGACTTAATGACAGCTGTCAAATTTCACTAAAAAGTATAAAGTTGATATTTTTTTGGCTTTAGGTCCTATACCATGAGCCAGTCACAAAAGGAGAGTTAATTAACCAATTTAAAACCTAACCTAAACCATAATTCTATAAAAACACAACAAAACCCAAAGATTTATAAAAACGAAAAGGAAATAATAAAGTTGATATTCAATGCATATTCCTACGTTTTTAGGATGCTCATTACTATTTTGTTGTAGATGTTGTTATATTTGAAGGAGCTACTTAGATCTTTTTATTTATATCTATTTTGTTCTTTTTTTTTTTTTTTTTTTGGTTTTTTGTAACTGGTATACAGGGTGGACCATTTTAACCTTTAATAAAAAATAACTCGGCCGGTAGGCGAAAAAATAAAAAAAAAGTTGTGTACAGAAGTTGTGGGCAAGGAGGGAGAAGTACGACCGTAACCTTTGACTTCGACGTTGACCTTGAGGGTTATTTGAAGGGTCAAAACAACTTTTCAAATGGAAACAACTATTTTTGACCCCGGATTTGAAAAGAGCGGCAAATATTACGTCCAAAATGGTACTTGTCAACAAGGTCATGGCAAGGTCGAATAAAAGTAAAATTTTCGAAAATTGTTAAATAACGAGGGCTAGCTCAAGGATAAAGATTGGAAACAGTAAAATTTGTCGGTTTTAAGGTTATTCAATTTCAAAGTGATTTATCAAGCGTAGAAACCCTACTTCTAACCTCTGATTTGAAATGTTTAACGTCAAGATCATTGGTACAGGGAAGTGACCTTATTCGACCCTGACAACTTCAATCCAGAAAAAATGTACTGTTTCAATGTCTATCCCGTATAGCCCACGTTATTTAACAATATTCAATTTTACTTTTATTCGACCTTGCCATAACCTTGTTGACAAGTACCATTTTAGACGTAAAATTTGCCGCTCTTTCAAACACAGTAAAAGCAGTTGTTTCCATTTGAAAAAGTAGTTTTGACCTTCAAATAACTCCTCAAGGTCAACGTCGAAGTCAAAAAGGTTACGACTTCCCTCTCCTTGCCCAAAAACTTCTGTATACAACTTTTTTATTTTTTCGCTTACCGGCCGAGTTATGTCCTATTAAAGGTTAAAATGGTCCATCCGGTATAACAGTTACAAAAACCAAAACAAAGAACAAAATAGATATAAATAAAAAGATGTAAGTAGCTCCTTCACAAATATAACAACATCTCAGTGGCGGTGGGCTATAAGGTGCGCTGGTGCGCACTTGCCCTACCAACAATTTAGCACTAATTTTATTTAGTAATTAATGGATGCATTCTTAATGTATCGCCTTGCCGCATCCTAGCGTTAATACCATCTGAATATTATTTGGCCGCAGCGTTACGAATCCACTAGACGCTAGGTCTATCACCAACGCCACTGGTTTCCGATCGCGGCGCGGCGAGTCGACACGCGCAATACGAAAAAGCGGCACGACGATCATGCTTCCGTGCAATACGAAAAAGCGAACGCGTATTGTTACTGCTTGCCCCTCCACAATTATTACGCGTAGTGGGCGAATCCTATAGATATGCTGTACGGAGTTTAAGAGCGCCAGAGTTTATCGATCGGTTGGTTTGTGAATTGTTTTCGTACATTGCGATTGCTGTTTTATCGCTCACGTTTTATAAATATAAACTCGATTACAATCTAGTTTGGAATAATGAATTATATTTAAAACTTATTAAAAGCTCTATTCTCTAGCTTGAGTTTGGAGGAAAAAGTGTGAATTAAAACTCTAGGTAGGCCCACTCCACAAATTAATTTAAAATTAGCCGTGAAAGGAAAAGTAAACAATTTGTAAGAACATTTAATAATGACTTATTTAAAAAACATTTGTGGTTAAGTGGATGCGATGTATTGAACGCAGTGTTTTGTTTAGCGGAGAAACACCTTGGACCAAAACTGGAATAATGGATTTAAATCACATAAACGAGAAAATAAAAAAAAAACATGCAAATTCTGCTGGACACATGAATAATGTTTTGAATTTAGCCATGCTAGGCACTGCAAATATTGCGACAATGCTCGATTCTACTCATCGACGAGCAGTGGCAGCACACAATGAAGCGGTTTCAAAAAACAGGTATGTTTTAAACATTATTATTAACTGTATTCGTTTTTTGTGGAAAATTTCTATTTAAAACGAATAAAGACATTTTTGCGCAACACCATGTGCCAGAAAGACTGTCGGTTTTGGCTATGCTCTCCATTGAAAAAGACTTTATTACAAATATCGAAAATTTTAACAACAAAGTAATTGAAAAATTTGCACAATGTAAAAATCGCAGAATTGAGCTCATTTATAAAGAAAATTAGGTAAGTTTTCAAATTAATAGAGTTCTTCTACTAAGAGAGACTTCAGATTAGTGATCAACGACCCAAAAACCCAAAATAAAGGTCATAAAAAATAGTTAAAGAAATTTTCGAAAAATTTCCTCTATTAATTTTTTTATTAGAGATTAGGATTTATGAGGGTTATATGGGGGTGTAGAAAAAAAAAACTGATGCGGTAGATTTTTTGCCAAATTTGGTTTCAGTGCATCAAAATACATAGGAAATGATGGGTCTGATTGCAAAAGACAGAACTTTTTTGTAGACCTGTGTAATTTTTATCAAGATATGTTTCCGACTTAGGAGCTCTATACATCGCCAAAGTTATCCGTACTCCATTCTCAAATATGTTGTTGAGAGCAATTTTCTTGTTGAAAAACTTCTGCAGCTTAATATAAATCAGGACGATTTTCAAGATTTTTATTCAAAGAGTTTTCCTTTATTAAATAGAGCAGAAATTGGTATCACATCCGGTTATTGCATGTAGCAATAAATATGTTGCTTCCAATGAGGATATTTGTCAAAGCTTGGCTTGGGCATAATGGGGACACCATGTAAAACGCGCCTTGTATCTTACCTCAAGGTGGTGCGGAAATAGGTTCAACGCTCGACGTACATTTCGACACTTGTATTTCGCAAGCGGTTCCTCGTACGTGAAAAATAAAAAGAACCATTTTTGTAGAATTTCATGATCTTTCTTTTTTGTAACCACCTTAATTGACCTCCGAGAAATATAAAACGATATTTTTCGCAAAAAACTGATTTTGTAACATTTGACCTTGAATAACTTTTTTAGCCCTGCCGATATTGTTCTCGATTTTAATATGTTATTTTAAAACAACTAAATAAAGCGATTAAAAAAATAAAAAAAGTGGTTACTAATTTTTTTGAACAGAAGCCACATTTCGTCTAAAATGTCATATTAATACATAAATAGGAAAAGATGAGTCAAACAATATTATACTTTTGAAACAAATGGATAGTGGCGCCCTCCCGTCTGGTACGATAGAATTACTAGCATAGCGACACTTTCAAATATATTTACATGATATTTATAGGTTTATTCCTACAGTATTTTCTAATACCTAGTTTGAAAACTCTTAAGTAGTGGTCCATAGGTGGAAAGGAGGTAGTATTAGCAAGTCGTAATCAGTATATACAATAATAATTAATTGAGCAACTATCTTTGATATTCTGAAACTATAAAAAAATACTTCAGTTTTTACAATATAATATAGTTACGAATTTCCCTTTCAATAACTCGCTTTCGAATAATACTTTCAAACACGTTTATTAACACTCTACAACTCGTTGGTCTTAACTGTATAACATCCAAATCACAACTAACTCTATCCTAGCAACAACACCACTATTTAGTAACACTAGTTTTTACATTTCTAGAAAATTCATTTGACATCTAGAATATTTAATATGACATTCCATACAATTCTTTACTAACAGATAGTGTATAAACTAAACAAACTAAGTATGTAAACTATAAAGCTTAATAATGTCAGCTGTCACTAATGTCACTTTTACAAATGTCACAATACAATACAATAATGAGTCAGAACACTATCACAAGGTTTCTGAAGTCCCACAAAATACGATTTTAATGAAGGAAATAAACTGAAAAAATAAAACGAGACTAAAACACCGATACGAACTAAAACACCAAACAAAAAATGAAAATTTACATCTGATATGTATAATACGAGTAACAAATAATATGTCATATGTCATTTTTGCCAGTAAGATCAACTAACTTGGTTAAGCCCGTTTTATAATCATTTTGAATCGTCTTTTTTTGTCTCTGGCGGATAAATTAAACTGACGGTTAGACTGTAAGTGTTTTCTACACGTTCTGTATAATTTTTCACAGTCTTATCGACTGGTTAGTTAATCGGATTTAACCGGTGGTAAAGGTACCGGCCCCTTATCTTTCTCATATAATACCCGTTTTATAACTGGCAACTAGACGTTTAACTACTAATGGTAACATTGTGTTAATTGTGAATAAATTTTCTTCAACTTTCACATTCAGTTAGTGTTTAATTAGCTAGTTCATAAAATCTGTTTTTACGTATTTCTCTTTAAATAATTCACTTCTCCAATTGAAACACGTTTAGTAATACTTTACTCTCGATTAACTCTTCGACCTTATTTCTGCAACATTCAAATCACAACTAACTCTATCTTAGCAACAACATCACTATTTATATTTCTACATGTTCTAGAATTCATCTGACCTCTGGAACGTTAATCTGTCATTCCACACAATTGTTTACTAACAGGTAGTGTATAAACTAAATAAACTCTCTAAAAAAACTGTATAACATCCAAATCACAGCTAACTCTATCCTAGCAACAACACCACTATCCAGTAACACTAGTTTTTACATTTCTAGAAAATTCATTTGACATCTAGAATATTTAATATGACATTCCATACAATTCTTTACTAACAGATAGTGTATAAACTAAACAGACTAAGTATGTAAACTATAAAACTCAATAACTGTCAGCTGTCACTAATGACACTTCACAAATGTCATCGTGCTCCTTTCTACAAAGTTATTCGTCTCGAAGCACACTATCCTCACTCCTAGGCCGTGGATCTTCGTCGACAAACCAATCGGGTGGATCATGTCTATTGGAGGTCCAGCTTCTTGGAGAAAGCTGGATGCGGTAGACCAGGTCGTTAATTTTCTTTCAAAGGCCTTCCCAGTTCCTCTGGAGTTTTGGACTTCTTCTTTTATCATTTTTGGGGCGTATAACCATATTATCACCAGACTTAAATGTAGTCTCCGTTGATGCAGTGTCGATACGTTGTTTCTTGTCGCTTTGTAATTTTTTAGCTTCTCCTGGCAAATTCGTGAACCCAGTTCATTCTCTCTCACAAGTCTTCCACAAATTCGGACAGAAATCGCTCTTTAGTGTCCTCTAATGGATGGCCAAGCACGAGGTCAGTAGGCAACTTCATTTCTCTTCCAGCGGTCAGCATAGATGGAGTGTAGCCAGTTGATTCATGCTGGAACTTCTATATGACAGCAAGAAGAGTGGCACCAATTTGTCCCAGTCTCTTTGATTTTCAGCAACGAATTTAGATAAGTAATGGCATATGGTTCTGTTGTGATGTTCAAGAATACCATTTAACTGAGGAAGCGCAGTAGTTCGGGTTTTCTTGATGCCCATTATTTTCGTTACTTCTTGCCACAGCTCTGACTCGAAGTTCTGCCTTGATAGTCCAAAAATTATAAGAAAAATTCACTGCAACCTCAAAAAAAATGGTGTAGTCGTGAAATTTACAGGTTTTGTTGGATTTTGTGCTCTTTTCAAAAACGTCGGTTCCAGAAAAATCCCATGGTAGGCTTTTTGTATAGTGCTGCCAAAACTCAAATTTCCAAAATTTTCAAAATTTATGACTTTATATTTTCTAGTATGATGCAACAAATTGGATTAGTTTGGTACAGAATAGTCTAAAATTAGTAACAAAACAGTTTTGTATGAAAAATTGCAGTTCCGATTAGAACTGTCAACGTTATTTTCATACTTACAGCCATTTTGTGCTGTCCGATCGTGTGCGTTTCCGCTGACTTTAGGATACATGGCTGAAAAGAGAACTTTAAGGTAATAAATATAGTGCTGTCAAAGAAAATTCGAATCCCATGAACATAGAGCTGTAAAGATTTTCGTATTTCTTTCATTACAAACGACCGCTTTCACTGTGTTCCACGTGCTACTCTAGCCTATTCTAATTTTGCTTGGTTGAAGTGTTGACCAGTTGTGAGTTTAACACGGCATAGTGATATTGACATCGCAAACTCGGTCATAATATTATTTATTTCCAATATAACGTTTTTGTTTTTTTTGATTTTTTGGCGTGGAAATGGAGCATTGCTTATTGTGTGCACTTGTTGGTGATGGGTTACCTCCTGTGGATGAGTCAAGTGTTGTTGTCGAAAGTGGCTTATCGACTATCAAGAAGTGAGTGTTCTGAAGAACGACGGGCTTTGCGATCGTCTTAAGGATAGAGTTAAACTTCAGGTCCATGTGGTTAACCAGTCTCACATGTGAAACGCTAGTCTTTTTCTCTACATGAATGTTCAATGTTCAAGATCAACTTGATCAAGATCATCTTGAGGTGCCTGTGAGCGATTTCTGGCTCTGAGTTAGCACCTCGTCCTCTATCGATTTTTGATAGCAGCAGCCTCAGAAAGACAGATAAGAGTGCTCTGGAAAAGCTCTTTGCAAACTACCTCAAAACCGACAAAAAATCCGGTGGTGAATCATGGGGGAATTCATATCCACCTACTGAGTGGGGATGGAGAAGTGAAGGGGACAGACTAGTCCCAGAGACATCTTCTCGTCCACCGGCTCCAGACCTCATTATGAAGATGGTTCGCTGCGGCTGTAAGAAGGGCTGTGAACGGGCGTGTGAGTGCCGCCGCTCCGGCCTTCCTGTACCCAGATGTGTTCAACATATGCTAGAGTAGATTGCAGTAATGTACGAAAGGAAATAGAGGTAGATGATCCAGATGACCCTGAAGACATGGAGTAGTATGAAATTTAGATGTCATTAAATACTTGTCTAAAAATATTAAAACGAATTAAGTAAAATCGTACTTTTTATGGTACTTGTTCTTTTGACAGCATTAACCCATTTTTTAATTACAAAGACCGAAAGGTTGCAGATGAAACAGTGAAAGCGGTCGTTTGTAATGAAGAAAATACGAAAATCTTTACAGCTCTATGTTCAAGGCATTCGAATTTTCTTTGACAGCACTATATTAGTAACCCAAAGTCCTCTTTTTCAGCTATAGCGTTCTATTTTTGTGTAACAATGACACCTAGTAGCTATCAAAGTCAGCGGAAACGCACACGATCGGGCAGCACAAAAAATGGCTGTAAGTATGAAAAATAACGTTGACAGCTCTAGTCGGAACTGCAATTTTCATACAAAACTGTTTGATTACTAATTTTGGACTATTCTGTACTCAAACTAATCCAATTTGTTGCATCATACTAGAAAATAGCGCGTAGTCATAAAATTTTGAAAATTTCGAAATTTTGAGTTTTGACAACACTATACAAAAAGCCTACCATGGGATTTTTCTGGAACCGACATTTTTTGAAAAGAGCACAAAATTCTGAACAAAACCTGTAAATTTCAGGATTACACGATTTTTTTGAGGTCAAAACCTAAAATTCTTGTACTATGATTGGAATGCAACTCAGGGGTATTCAATTTTGGGGTGAGTTTTCAAACTAAAAGGGTCGTTTCATACGATCCCACACAGGTAGGAACTTTTCGGGAATTCGTTTCTTGTCCCACCGACAATTGTCTTGTATGCCCAGTATCAGGCATATATAAATTATGTATCCTATTATTTATTTTTTCGTTTAATGTGCGTGAACAAAAGGTTACTATTACCACAGTCCCGCTGTATTTTAAACTGTGCTAACATTTCATTAAGGGCCGCTTTACGGCAAAAAAAATTACAGCAATTTTTATTGCGCGCATGCGTATTTGTGTTTATTTGTTAGAAATTGTCCAAACAGACATAAATACGCGTGCGCGCAATACAAATTGTGCATTTTCCGCCGACAAAAAAATTGCAAACTGTAAAGCGGTCTTAACCTTTTAGTGCCACTTGTGAAACAGGGTCTAATAGACTTCATGTAAATAAGCTTAAATAAATGACATACGAAAAATTCAACTGCCGCATTTTAAATATAACATTTGGTACAATATTCTACTTCCTGTGTTTTATCACTATCATTCACAAATTTTTGACCGTTTGTCAAATGCGCCCATGCGCATTAAATAAGAATCAGAAACTACTCGTAGCACTGATTCCACTGATTCTCTGTTAGGCTCATGTGATACGAGACAATCTATATAGTAACTGGATAGGCGGTAGGGAAACCCAATCGCAGCAGACCGGTTTTCGTGTTATGCGCATGATGACATATCGGCGCGTATTTGAATGCGAGCAAGTGATGTGTATTAATAAATTTGATTATGGAGTAGAGTCAAAGTAGAGGCATGATATTAAGGCGGCAGTACACATTTATTTTTTGAAAAAATCGATTTTTCCAAAAACGTCGAATGCTCATAGAATACCTTTAAAAATAGTGTACAATATGTTATATAGGCCAAAACGTTCAATAAATATACAGTGCGTGTCAAAAGTTCCGGGACGGCAAGGCAATCGTCGCAGCATAGAGGCTTCAAAAGAACGGAGGTCAGAGCTCAGAAAGGCTAGATCGACACAATCTGAGCTTTATGAGGAGCAGGAAGGTATAATGTATGGACCAGGTATCGCTGATTAAGCATAAGGTAGTTTTTTCATAGTTTCACATATTTAAAAAAACGAAAAAAAAAGCTTCAAGCGCGTTTATCTCAAAACCGTGTTTTTGACCTGGTTGTCAATTTTTGAAAAAACTGTTAATCTGATCGGAGCTGAAATTTTGAGGGCTTATTCTACACATGTGTAGCTATGGTATGAACTACAATCATGAATCCGTTGATATTTAACCCTCTTTTAACCCTTATTTCACTAAAAGAAAGGGTTAAACAATACAAATGTCCGCCAATTTGTCTATTAAGTATTCGATGTTTTAATGTGAAGACATATCGGTGCAAAGAGAACATTTTAGAAACTATTTTAAAAAACTTCTTCAAAGAAATGAGCAGAACATAAAACGCTGTATAATGTTGGCACATGGCCTTACAGAGTCCATATTTGCACTCCATGCTTCCAACTCGATTAAATATTTTAGACGAAACCTTGAAATATTAAGAAATAAACAACATTGGGTACTTCAAAATTTCTACAACTACATACAGTCGAAATTAGTGGGTTATCTTGGAGCTCGGCTCAGTGAATTTTAACCGAAGATTTGAGATGAAAAGGGTTGCTGCCAAGTTTGTTCGCAGGCTCTGACTGACAATCAAATGAAATGTCGAGTTGAAACATGTCGTATTTGGAATAACAACTTGAAACTGATCAGATTTTCTGTCAAAAGGTCATTACTGGTGATGAGTCATGGTGTTATGATTACGACCCAGAAACGAAAGCAATGAAACCAATAGAAGAGGACAAGAAAAAAACAGGGAGGAACTGTCATCCATTTTTAGAGATGACTACAAAAAATGTTTCGAACAGTGGGAGCACCGGTGGGACAAATTTATGAGTTTTTTTAGAGTATTTTTTGAAGGGGATAAGATTGTTTTGTAAAACATTTGAAAAATATAGCTTTTTAAAAAATAATTCCGGTTATTTTTGGGTACCCCCTCGTATGCAAACTAATACTTAGTTGTAGTAATTGTGCCCTGAGACAAACTACATACAGTGGTAGGCAAAAGTGTGGAACCACGTAATATCTCTGAAATGGATAGAGATATTGATACCAAATTTTAAATGTGACGAGTTGAGGTAAAAACCCATAACTTGAACTTAGGTTCAATTATACAGTCTGTTCCCCAAAACGGTGACATAACAAAGTTTTTTTTTAAATATAATGCTCTGTATATTTTCATATTCTCTTTGATACACTGATAACATATTATTGGTATCACAAATTGAATATTTATGCAAATTTAGTGTAAAAGATTTTGTTAAATTTTTGGCCACGTTTTCTTCCATGATCTTCTTCAAGTAATTTTACATTCCCAAATCGGGCAAAAAAAAAACTTGATAAGTATGACATGCTTTGAGAGTCAAAATAATACATAAGTTTTTGAACATTTGTTTATAAAAACTTTGGTACGTCACCGTTTTTGGAACACTGTATATTTCAAGCTTCAATCCAATTTAAAATTTCATATCAATATCTCTATTACCTTTAGAGTTATTTACATTGGTTTCACACCTTTTTTCATCACTGTATAGTGTAGCCCATTTGAAACTTAGACACCCTTGAATGTTTATTTATTGCCATAATTTTACTCGATGGAATAGGTAAAACAATATAAGCGTTACGCTCCCTGGTGGTCGCTCAACAAACTAATTATTTGGCCATCGTTTATTCAAACGTCCATTTGAGTGCCTGTTCTCTTCATTTGTTAGGGAGGATTACTTTTATTAATGTAAGTTTAGTATTTTTTAAGGTCAATGTAAAGATATTTATAATAACTGCAGTACCTTCAAATTCATGAATTCATGAGTGGCCTGCTTTCAGAACATGTTCACACCCTAATATACACACTTTTAAATTACAGTGCCATCTAAATATTCCATATATTTCAAGATATTCTGTCTGCCATTCTACTTAAAAATAAACTCTTTTGTAAATGGCAATCTAAAAACAAAACTGTCCCAATCTTTAAATACGTTTTAATAAAAAAGAAATAAATAAAATTAAATAAAACAACTTTTAATTTGAATAGGGTTCACTGAACGAATTCCCTCCAATCAAGTAGCCAAGGGAGAAAGGTCCTATTAAAAGAAAGCTACCTTGTCTTGGTGGATAATCATTATTTGTGAAAATGTGGAAATGCGAGACTTCTTAAAGCTTGAGATTGATTTAAAAAAGTTTCCAGTAAGCCTCATAAAACTGGATAAGTACAGAAAATGACTGGCAGACAAAGTAGTACAAAGAAAGCCATCGTTAAAGTGATTACTAGAGTCCGGATGATAATAATAGATGGGTACTTTAACGAGGGTGGCTCCAGTATATCCAGGCCACGAAATGTTAAACAGGTCATACCTTATACATGTGATGGTGCTTGTAACTAATCGATAAAGGAACAATAGTTACAAGACCCAGAACACTTGCATACACAGGATAACCGACGCTGTACGTAACTGCTCGAGTTTTAACAAATTATCAATAACTGTTCTATATCTACAGGAGTTCCGCTCTTATAACCTGTCACTTAAAATCCCACTTATAACATGAGAAAAAGCTCTACGAAAGTTCAACGTCTACAGACGTGACTTCAGGGCATATTTAAATAAGTAAGGTCAATTCCGGAATATCACTTATCCAACATTCCACTGCAACATGCGGTGGACGCTGCCCCGACATTTTTATAAACTTATTCGACCTTTCGTGCACACGAATGATGCATGGATCGATCAGCGCAGTTTAACTAATACTAACACGAAGTGTAAATTAATTATGTTCGCGTTCGCGATGAACATTACCATAGTGAATTATATAGATGCATTGTTTACAACCTTATAGACGATTTATCTTTAGTAGCTTGTTAGTTTAGAATAGACAAGATTCATGGAGTGATAAACGAAACATTCGTTGAGTAAAAATGCTCCTCGACAAACGGACCTAATGATAAATGTCCCTCCGATATTCATCAGATTACATTAATCTGCGGGTAGTATATCATTCTCGAACGAATTAAGTTTACCAACCTCCCAGGAACACGCTTTATTACTGAAACGTTATATTATGAAAGTTGAACTACAGCGTCAGTAAAGATTTGTTCTTTTTGGCCCGGGAAACTCACAAACTCCGGTTTCAGATAAAATATTCAAACAAATTGCTCTCGCTTAATCATACCGCGATGCTCTAATCTACCTTTAATATATTACCGCGAAGTATAAAACCTCCGTAGTCTGATAAATCGCCGTGGTTGCTAGATGCAGGGTTTGTTTATAATAGGTACATATGGTTTCGCGGATCAGTTTAACCCCATCACGTGATGACCCCATAAGCTGATGGGATTCGCTACACGTCGAGAGATAGCACATTGACTTAGAGCTCCCGGCGTTGTTCTGTTGCTGATAGGGTTTGGAGGTTATGGGGTTATTGGGGTTTGGGGGTTTAGCAGGGTTTTGAGGATGATCGGATTATGAGGCTATGGGGTTACGTGGGTTAAGATGCTTAGAGATTAAATAGTTTACGTGTTATGTGTTTTTTTTAGGCTTAATTTTTTGAGGTTATAGAAAATTCTGACGTGATGGGGTTAAACTGACCCAGGATTCGGATTCAGCGACTCCAAAAACATAATGTAGGGTAGGTTTTGGTTTCTGGAAGCATTTTTTCATTTTTTTTTTTTTGTGGAGCTGTGATCAAAATAATGAGGTATATAAATTAAGTATTAATAATTATCAAATAAGTAGGAATGTAAATTATAAAGGTATTGTCTCCTACCAAATAACTCGAGTGGGAGACACACAGCGCTGGAGATGGTTCTTCCATTCCTCCAGCAGTGCTAGAACTTATATATATTAGAATAGCCTTCAGCTGGTCGGTTACAACCGTTTGAATGTTTTTCTATGGTCCCAAAATGACGTCCCTTGCGTAATTTTCCAATCTCGGGAAGCGACAAATGTCACAAGGACTCAAGTCAGGCGAAAAGAAAGCTAGGAGCCCAGGATCAATTTTATGGCTAAAAACTCGTTTACTGAAAATGGCTGTGTGGCTATCAAAAAAACAAATCGGCATGCATTTGATCTTCGACTTGCTCATTCTGATTTTTTGGGTCTTGGAGAGTTTGAAGTGTCCCATTCCATGCTTTGGCACTGGTTTACGGGTCGACTCAAATGCCCAATCTCATCACCAGTTCCATAAAATTGGGATCATTTTCAAACGATTCAAAAGAAAAGACGCCTTTCTCTCCCGATGTCCATTTGTTCCCGAAAGGTTGGAGTCATTTTTGCGCAAGTTTTCTCATCCCAATTGTATTCAAATCGATGAACAGTGGTGTGATTTAATTTACTATTGCCCGATCATTCTTGTCGTCCGACGATCTGAACGCATCTAAAACCGTTGCGCGTGAAAAATTTGTTGGATTTCTTTGCTAGCACTACTACTCACTAGATGTCATTGTTAAAAAATTGCGTCTATGAAAGCTCTGGTCAAAAACCTGAGCGCTTTCTGGCCAGTTTATGTATTTTCGTTTCTTTTCATTCTTAGTATCCAAACCAAAGTCATTCTGTTTTTAATATTTCCAGGCAGTCCCATACCAATTTTGATATGCCTAAACTGCAGGAAGCCGATTTATATAGAAGTCTATGGAAATATCTACCATAACAATGGTCTTCCCTCAAATAATACTCGTAAAATTTGCTTCGTATACTAGAGTTGTATTTTTAAGTTGACTCCACAAGAAGGGGGGGGGGGGGGGGGGGGGGCCCGTATGTTCGTTAAATTCTCATTAGACACGCCTTCTAGTATCTCCATAAAATATTATTGCCAGCCAAAGATAATGTTTTAGTGTCTGCAGCGTGAATTCCACACCGTAAATCATCCTCGGGGGACGAAGTAGGTATTAGTCTCTCTCATCTTATTGTTCTTCAATACTTAGCATTACTCTTAAGTCCATTGTCACCTCTCGCAATACGAATGATCTCATTAATTCGCATTGATTGAGGGTTAGCTCGAAGCTCTATTTTGAAGTACAGTAACGTTTCCAGGGTGCGGGCTATCTCTAATGTCAAGACAGTACGTATTATATCTGTAATTTTTTTTGTAGCTCGTGCTCTCATTTTTCCTGTTACTGTTATAAAGTTATGTAACAGACCAACTAGGGACGTTGGGGTTTTGTGACTTGTGACTCACCCTTGCTTATTCAGTGACCGCCGAAAGTTTGTCTAGTTTTAAAAGCCATAGAAAAAATAATGATTTTCAGTCGCAGTAAAAAATAGAAATTTTGAGGAGGTTTTGGAGATATTTAAAATAGCTGTCAAGAAATGGAACTTTAGAATGAACAGCAACATATGTATATTTTTGTTGAAAATGTTATTAAATCTGCTATTCATGGGGGGGGGGGGGGGGGGGGAAATCGCGTGATACTTCAGCTGTCTGCAGGACGGGAAGCGATCTGCGTTCAATCTGGAGAGCTGGTAAGACAATCGGTTTTTCTTCGTGTGGTGAAAGTACCTCAGGATTTTGCACAAGACGAAGTTCCATTCATACAAATTAGCAGTAGTTCAGACGTTGATACTGAACGTAGTAAGCAGTGCCGTATTGAGTTTTGTCGGAGCCTTTTGGAGTTATTCATTGTTCAACCAGATATCGCACAACATCTTTTCATGAGTGATGAAGCTCGCTTTACTTGTCACAGACACAGTCAATAAACATAATTGTCGTTACTGGGCTACACAAAACTTATGTCAAATTTATGGAAGGCCGATACATTAACCAAAAGTGACTGGTGTACTGTATCATCAAGCATCATCGACCTGGATTTCTTTGAGAAAAATAATCCGAAACAGTAACAGCCAATCAACCAAGTCAGATTTTTATACCATAACTGCAAGAAGAAGAAAGGAACTATTTTTTCCGACAAGACGGTGCCACCTTTACTGAAGACAATGGATGGAGATTTTTCCTTTGGGATTATTCCAAAGAGCAAAGTGTTAAAATTTACAAATGGTTAAAAGAAACGCCCTGGAAAAAATTAAACCTATTCCCAGAATATGCTTGAACGCCGAAGACTTATTTCACTGCGAAAACGTAGGAATGGAACGGCTAAAACTACCTATATGCACAACAGGCAGGAGAATCTGATATTCTATTAATAAGAAACCATAATCTCATATACATAGATGATAGTGGACCACCCTTAATTTTCAATTTAATCATTACTTCACCCTTCGTTTTGTAAAAAATGCTCTCCAGATGTGAATAATTTCACCCGGTAGTGTTATCCGATTTACAAGGTGCAGCCAATCCTGACACATACGCGTAGGTAAGGGGGACAGTATTTGCAATTCTGATCGTTTAAGCTTGATTTTCCTCTGATATATTCGGATCTCTGGAATGTTGACGTCCAGTCAACAGAGTGTTTTTCTGCCATTTTTTTTCCGTTTCATAGCTATCTCTTTGCTTTGAAACAGTAAACATTATGTATGTGTGGGTGATCGATAAAATATCGAAAACACTGTAAATAAATTTGTTTACAACGGTACAGTAATATTTGTGTTTGTGATAAAGCGAGTACCAATACGGTTCAAAATAAGCAATAATAATTCTCAAAACAAAACATGGATAAACTCTTGTTGTTACAAAGGTTGGCACGTTGCCTGGACAGTCGTCTCCAAATTTTTCTTATTATGTTGCGCCTTTTTCAAAATATGTTACCATGCACTTCGTCAATGCCATGATACAATGAAAAAAATATTTTAAAAACATTACATAGCATTCTCATAGAAAACTTAGACACACCAGAAAAATACCTTGCTCAGGTAAATATAAATATTTTGATTTTAAATCTTCGAAGCTTCACATTGAACTTACCATGTTTTACACTTGAAAACGTTTATTAAGATTGCTATATTTGAATTCTAAGGTAACATATTTCTCATAATTCCTTCATAATTTCCAGTTGATTAGAAATTCAAGAAGAAAAATTACATTTAGCATTTTTCTTTGCGAGCTGGTAAAACTACAGACGATTCGTCCTTGGCAGTCAAATTCTGCGAAACAATAGGTCATTAAAGTGATGAATGAGCTCTCTAGAGTGACACCATTACTACGGATTATTTCTTTATAGGGTTCCTGACGTATTACTCAACATTATTCATGTAAAGATTATTCAGATCTGAAATTCGATATTCCCTATTTTTCAAACTGACGGGTTACCATCGTTGTTGTGGAAGTGTAGAGGGGACAGCTACATAAAAGGATATACAAGGTGTGTAAATTAAGTAATGAGACTGGCAACGAAGCGCTCCATCTAGCAGCACTGCAGAGACGGAACTTGGAAAGGGCGGGTTTTTCGGTGGTTTAAAGCATTCTCGAGAGAGAGTCGATTGAAGATGAACCACTCAGCAAAAGGCGCTTATCTTCAAAAACCGATGAAAATGTGGATAGAATACTGGATCTTGTGCCTTCATCATACCACTGTTCATCGGGTTCTGACTAATGGACTGGCGATGAGAAAAATCTGCGCAAGTGGTTCCAAAAAACCTTTCGCAGGAACAATCGGAGACTGGAGAGGTGAAAGGCTTTTTGGAATCGATTGAAAATAATCCCCATTTTATGGAACGTGTCTTTACTGGTGATGAGACTTGGGTGTTTGAGTACGACCCGAAAACCAAGCGCCAAAGCATGAAATGGCACACTTCCAAGTTCTCCAAGACCCAAAAAAGCAAGAACGAACAAATCGAAGATCATGCTGATTTGCTTTTTTGTTAATAAGGGAATTGTTCACAAAGAGTTTGTGCCTCCAGGCCAAACAGTAAATCAACACTTTTACAAGAGGTTCTTGAAACACTTAGAAAAAGGTCATGCGTGTGAGACCAAACATCAGAACAATTGGATGTTGCATCCGACAATGCGCCTTATCAAACAGCCATTTCGTAAACGAGATTTTAGCCGAAGTAAAAACATTCCTGTAGCTCCTCTCTCCTCCTTATTCGCCTGACTTGAGTTCCCTATGACTTTTCTCTTCCCGAGATTGAAAAATCCTCGAGGGACGTCATTTTGGAATATAAAAACATTCCAAAGGTTGTAACTGACGAGCTGATGGCGATTCGGTGTATGAGTTCCAACACTGCTATGAGGAACGAAAGAACCGTCTCCAGCGCTGTGTGGCTTCCCAATGAGTATTTTGAAGGAGACAATGCGCTTATAATTCTATTCGAATTAAAAAAAAAAACAGATTCATTACTTAATTTACACACGTCGTATTAACTGACTCATCAATAGGAATTTATATTCTCTTTGTTATTTATACAGTATAAATATCGAGAAAAGTAAAGATCATGAGGTCAATAAAAAGAAAGCCAGCTTTTTGAGCATCAAAATATTTTGTTTGTTCTTTTTTTGTAGTTTTGCTAGACTCTACAAATACAGACCTATTAGCACCAAAAATCCGATGTCCTTCTAAAATCTATGATCTATGAGGGGGGAACGAGGGGGGGTTGATCACTCATGTTAGCTAATTGGTTGGCTAGACTAAATTGGTTTAAACATTTTAATTAACCGATTTAGCATAATAAATGAACGTCCTTATCGCCAGTCGAGTAGTAAACAAGTTGATTGGTAATGTTTTGATGAATTTTATCACTCACCCAACTATAAGTTTTTTTTTTATTCTAATACTTCAGGAGATAAAAAGTAATGTACGTTTAAATTGTAATGCGGAGAATTGCGACAACCAGCAATAAATGTTCAGAGTCGAAATGGATTAGTTATAAATACTGGAGAAGAGAAATGTTTTTGTTTGAAAGGTAAAGTATCATCCTTGAAATACATATTCTTTTGTATCAATTAATAACCTAATTTTAACTAATCGTAAAACGAATCAATAGAGTTTTACTCTGACGAACTAACTCCTCCAATCTGGCTTTGAAAACCAATTTTTTTTTACTGTTTGGTGATCTCTTGGAGTTTTTCATTTGGAGAATTTGGAGAATTCTCCAAATGAACTTCTTTTATATTTAACTCCAGTACACCCACAAAAAATTGGAGTGTGGGCAACTGTGAGCAGAAGAGGATTATTGGACGGAGGTTGTTGAAGGAGGATTTTTTTTTTGACTTTGAGCAACGCCATTGTCAATAAAACTGAAGAAATTAATGGAACACCGTTAAAAATTCAGTTAAAATAAGACCTTAAGTTAACTCTTGATTAAGAGTTTTTTTGAGTATAATTCATTAAGGCTATAAACTCAAGATTAAGAATAGAAAATACGTCTTTTGTTAGTTAGGAGTAGATATTTAATGAAATGTTGTCTGGAAGACAATAACGATTTATTTACTTCTTATTTATCAGAAGGAGGAAGTAAAACAAAAAACGCATTTGTAATAAAATATCGAAGTTGGCCCCAGTAACATTAATCATTTTCTCCTTTCGAATCGTTTAAAGTTCTATCGCGTTTTCATTCAGCAAAGAGGTTGATATTTGAATAACCTCGATTGGAATCTGTTGTTACAAATCTTACGGGATTATAGGGAAAACGTCAGTTAACTCCATTTTCTACATCCATTGTTTCCGTTCGAATTAGTCAGGGCGTGGATCTCTTGCTGCGCATATCAAATGCCCTTTTGTAAATGCTGTAATGTGATAGTATTGAGAGCTGCTACATATTGTATTAAATCAAGGTAGGTACCATGGGTCAAAAAAAGACTGGGAGGGGGAAATCTAATAAAATATGTGCTCAACAAAATTTGGTCTCAAAGTAGGTTAATCAATTCAAACGTACGCCTTTTGATATGATCAGGCCTAAAATTGTTGCTCTGCGATCTGGCGTCTGACTGAAAACTTAGCTATTACACAACTGTCTGTAGCTTAAGCTGTCAAAAATGGTTACGTGTTAACTTACACGTGCTTTGATACGTGTACAGCCAACTTAAGGTCATTTGAGGGTCTGATACAACTACAAACAGTTAAAATGGATATCAACCAAGTTCGAAAATTTAATTGTAGCATGTTTTTCTCGGAAAAGTATTTCACTGACTGTATTTCACTGACAATAACAATACCGAAATGTAAAGTTGCAAGATGCTGGGCAGCACAATATTTATTTGTTCTTCCATATTTGAAGCGGATCATGTGTTCTTTAAATCTGCTTCAAACTAATATCTTTGGTTGCCCTGTATGTTAACAGTTTTTAACACTTATGTTATTAAATTCTTGACTGTTCCAGACCAATCAATTGTATCTTTGGAATTCTTAAAACCGTTTATAATTTCGTGTTAAAACTGTAGGTTAAAAATCATGTCCATGATTTTAATGATTTGATTTAATCAGCGTTTGAACTCAGGTACATGAAAAAGTTTAATTTTGAATTAAAAAAGTCGTGGAATTGTCCATTTTTTTTAATTGGATGACTAAACACCTGCTAGCAAGATATGTTCATTTGGCACTTCTATAGACGTTTTTATGTACTTTATTTATTTTATTTTATCCTAAAGTAGGCTAAAAAGAACACACGTAACATAAATAGTACCAAAATATGCTTAAAATACCTGGCCATGATTCAGACTACTTTGCATGCGAATAGTTTAAGGAATTTGTAAACAACCTAGGATCTCCATCCTTTTCTCAAAAAAAAAAGGGCCCACCGTGGACTTCCGTTTTAAATATACCGTCCTTGATAGGTCGCCTCTGTTCACTCGATAAAAACGACTCGCGAAACTCGATTTCTAAGAGCGCGTGTCGATCTGTCACAATTTTAACAAGAAAACCAACCCATCCACGCGAGATCAACAAATGTGAGAATAATCTGGCTGACACGCGATGTATCAATTGACCCCTAACGGGTCAAAAATGTGTAGAACGAGAGCCACTTGATTCAGGCGTATCTCGTGTGCTATCAGCATGGTCATGTGTGGGAAAACTGCAAAGGTACAGAGTCTATGAGTGTGATCTACAAGGCGATCTACATTAAATCGTCAATGTATTCTAGCTCTCTAGATGGCAACAGGAAATAGGTCTTCTTCTACAAAATCGTGGTTATGAGTGAACTGATAATGTCCTTAGAAAAAATTGTATTACTGCTCATCGCGATAGTGTTACTGTTACGTTAGTTGAAATGTTAGAAAACTATAAAAACTCCCGTTTGAATTTCCCACAAAATGGAGGTGGAGAACTATAGGCTAGTTGAAATCTGAAGGCATAAAACAACGACAGATTACAGTGCGCATGTCCGTAAACGGGCGTGTGATTTGTAGATGATAGAAATCCAAACAATCTGTGGAATTAGTTAACATTAATATAAAACTAATATAATTGTTACTTATTCACAAACGCAATATAATATGAAGTTGTTCTTTTCTTGACAGTCTAAAAACCCATAGTTTTAATAGACATTATAGACGTAATTATTAAAATTTAATTTAAATAATCTCCACAAGCTTATGAAGCAAATGTTTCAGTTAAAAAAAAAAGTGCTTCGTTTTGTAACTTCTCGATGTAAAATTATCAGTTTTGATAAACTTAAAACAGAAATAACTACAATTATTATATAATAATTTTTGTATATCCTCTATTTATGCTATAATATAGGGGAAAATCCCCTATTTCGTGGGGGTACCTCAAAAACCCTTCCCAGGTCCCCAAAAGTTAGTGTCAAGATACCGAACATTTTTTGTCAAAGGAAAAATCTGCTTTTTTCATCAAACTATTTAATTTAGGAAAAAAAGTAAAACACGTTCATTTAAAGGACAGTACAAATTTAAAGTTTTTGCAGTAAGCCCCGATTTGTATATACACTCGAACCCCTCTTTAATTCACCAAATCCATGCATCATCACCTCGCCCAAGTAGCGAAATTTAGTCTCGATTAAGTCGCGATCATAACGTCAACTTTTTCGTGTTTTAGCTGCAAAAAGAAATATTGTTATAACGAAAAATGAGCCAACTGAACAAAAAAATGAGCAGTAAGTGTACCCAGTCGTGCGTGACAAAGTTCAAATTTCCACATGAATGAATATTTTAAAGGTTAAATATATTTTTGAACCACACCTAACCTATTTTAAAGGTTAGGTGTCCATATTTAATGTATTAAACAATCAATTTTTTTTCAATAAAATTGTATTCATGCGAGAATCCAAATTCCAAACGTAGTTCTAAAACTTTTACAGGCGGCGATTTAACCGGGACGGTTTCGCGACATAATAGAGAGCGTGGTGAAATAAGAGAGGATGTGAATTAGCGAAGGAGAATTAAGAAGGGTTCGAGTGTAATTAATATCATAATAATTATCAATCCCCCCAAAAGAAAATGTTCTTTATAAGCTTTGGCCACATTTGAATAGATGGCGATACTACAATTCTGTAAAACTAACTGTAAAGATGGCAACACAAAAAATACACAGGTTCTTGTACCATCTATGTATTCAAATTACAACCAAGCTTATAGTTTTGTGCTCCTAGAAATTTTGTTTCATCCGTGTTTCTACTCTTAATTCTATATTAATTCAGCTACCATACCATAGATGTCGCACAAACGATTGCATAATTTCATACAAAAAATGTAATTGAAATCTGGCAGAAGTCTTAAACAAGGATATTTATTTTATTATATAAATATTTCATCAAGTTTTATTCAAATCCATATTAATTTTATCGATTTAGACTTGCTATAGTGCTGCCATCTTAACACATTTATTGTAACTATTAATAATAATCGCATATTGAAATACAGATCTCTGGGTAAACTTCAATTTTCGAAGGCCGGCTGATGGCAAAAATAAGATTCGTAGTTCCAATTCCCCAAATGAACTTTTGGAACTACGGAATCTTGTTTTGCCTCAACCGACTTCAGGAGATTCTGTATTTCAATATGCGATTATTATTAATAGTTACAATAAATGTGTTTAAAAAATAGCAGCACATATAACAAGTCTAAATCGACTAAAATAATATGGACGGAAGAAATATTTATATAATAAAATATATCCCTTTATTAAGATTCTGAATTTGTATGAAATTAATGCAATCGTTTGTGCGATCTTACATGGTAAGCTAATTAATATAGAGAAATAAGAGTAAAAGTAAATTTCTAGAACTATAACTGGTTGTAATTTGAATACATAGATAATTACTGTGTGTGTGTTGCCATCTTACAGTTATTTACAAATTTAATATCACCATCTATTCAATAATGGCCAAAATATAAGCAATACCATATGATGATTAATTACTCGAACCCCTCTTAATTCTCCTTCGCTTAATTCCGCATCCTCTCTACGTTTTCCCTATTATGTCGCGAAAACCGTCCCCGGTTAATCACTTAAATCTAGAACTACGTTTGGGAGTACAGATTCTCACATGAATACAATTTTTTATTGAAAAAAAAATGATTGTTTAATACATTAAATATGGACACCTGGCAGCAAAATAGGTTAGGTCTACCTGCAGCAAAATATTCATTCATGTGAAAATTATAGACTTGTCACTGCGACTGGAAAACACGCTACGTCTATTTTTTGTTCAGTTAATCATTTTCGTTATAACAATATTTCTTTTTTGCAGCAAAATCTCAAAAAGGTGATCAATCGGACTAAATTTACAAAAATAAGCGAGTGTCATGGACTTGGTGAATTAGAGGGTTGCCGTGTGTATAGCGAATCATTGGAACGCGAAAACGTTTGTAATCCCACTTTTTTCTAAATTAAATAGTTTGATGAAAAGCGAATTTTGCTTTGACCGTATAACTGACGACTTGTCTCTGGACAGCCCCTACTGAGTGCTGGCTACGTATAGCATAAATAGGATACGACCCATATAATAATTGTAGTTATTTAAGACATCAAAAACTGTGAACGTAAACAAAACGAAAGCACTTTTTTAATGAATTTTGCTTCTAGATTTATTAGAAATTATTTAGAATTTAAATTTTAATAATTACGCCTATAATGTCTATTAAATATGGGAATAGACTATCAAGAAAACAACTTCATATTATATTAAGTTTAATGAAATAAGTAACAATTATATTGGATTTTATAGTATTAATTCCACAGAAATTTGAATTTCTAACATCTACACGCCCGTTACAGACATACTTTACTATATCTGTCGTTGTTTTATGCCTTCAATTTCAACTATTTCTCTATCCACACTTCCATCGAAATTCAAACGTGGTTTTTTATAGTTTTCTAACATTTCAACTAACAGCAACAATACAACACTATCGCGACAGAGCTGGCAATACAATTTTTCAAGGACATTATCGGATTGAGTCATAACTTTGAAAGACCTATGTGCCATCTAGAAAACTTTAAATACATTGACGATCTAAAGTGTAGATCTCGCTATATGCATCTATAACTGCGCTACCTGAACATGACCACCATGTGATAGCACGAACTGCATAGTGAATATCGTTCTACGACCCGCCGAGGTCAACTGACATCGCGTGTCCTTTAGATTATTCTCACATTTATTTGATCTTCACGTGTGGACAAAAACCAATGACGAATCGACACGCGCTTCTTAAAATCGAGATTTATCATCGAGTGGTGGCTAAAACGGCCACTAATCAATTACTGTTTGAAAAGGATGGAGTCTAACTTTACAAATTCCTTAAATATTCGCATGCAAAAATAATAATGGTAGGTATTTTAAGCATATTTATTTACTATTATGATTCGTTTATTTTAATTTACTAAATAAAAAAATGATAAATAAAAATACATAAAAACGTCTATAAGTGCCAAATAGTATATCTGCTTAGCGAAATCCCTTGAGTCAATCCAATTAAAAAAAATGGACAATTCCACGACTTTAATTCAAAATTAAACTTTTCTGTACCTGAGTTCAATCGCTGATTAAATCAAATCATTAAATCATGGACATGATTACAACCTACGGTTAACACAGTGCGGTACAAATACAGTGATTGTTTTCCTGTAAAAACTTGAGGCAACCAAAAAGATATTAGTTTGAACTTCGTGCAAAACACATGATCCGCTTCCAATCAATGGAAAACAAATATTGTGCTGCCATATCTTGCAACTAATTTCGGTATTGTTGTCGGTGAAATACGGTCTCCGAGAAAATACAATTTTCGAACTTGATTGATATCCATTTTAACTGTTGTATCAGACCCTCAAATGACTGCTGGCTGTACGCAAAGCGCGATAATAACACATGTGGCAAATTTTTGACAGCAAAAAGCTACAGACAGTGTATGTATGCAAGTTTTCCTCGAACACCGAATGCAGAGCAGCGACCTGATCTATCAAAAGGCGGCCTGCGTTTGAATTGACAAAAACTAAAAACGGACAAATTTTTGACATATTATATTAGATTTCCCCTCCAGTCGTAATTTGACCCGCGCTGATTTTAATACAATATGTAACGTATTTCAATAATATCACATTTACAGCGCATTTATAAGCGCGCGCCCTGAGTACAATTCGAACGAAACAATATTAACCCTTCCCGTTGGCTTGTAACAGGTGACAAAATATCAACAAAAAAAACTTGATAAAAACAAACTTATTCGAAAGGAGAAAGCGCTGCAGGGTATTTTATTACAAATGCGTTTTGTTTGCTTTTCACTTCTGATAAATAAGAAATGTAAAATAGGCCGAACAATTTCATTAAATAATCTACTCTAAAAAGACATATTTTCCTATTCTTAATCTTGAGTTTAACTACTTAATTATACTCAAAAGCTCTTAACTAAGAGTTAACTTAGGTCTTATTTAACTAGATTAATAACTGATGTTCCCAATTTCTCCAGTTTTATTGACAATGCGTTGCTCAAAGTCAAAATCCTCCTTCAACCGCTCCGTCAACTCTTTCTCCACAGTCCCCACCTCCAATTTTATTGGGTATACTGGGATTAAATATAAAGAAATTCATTTGATTCTCCAAATTCTCCAAACAATAAAAAGAAAGAGATCAAAACACAGACAAATAAAAAAAATTGGTTTTCAAAATGCCCAGGTGGAAATTCGTCAGAGTAAACTCTATTGATTCGTTTTACGATTAGTTAAAAATGGGTTGTGTAAAAGATATGAATACTTTACCTTTTCAAACAAGGCATTTCTCTTCTCCAAATAACTATCCATTTCTGAAACATTTATTGCTAGTTGTCGCAAATCTCTGCATACGAACCCAAACGTACTGTGCAATGCTCTGAGAATATTAGAACAAAAAACTGTATAATGTGGTGAAACAAAAATGTCAAAAATATTACCAATCAACTTGTTTTCGACTGAACGTTGTTGTGTAAATCGGTTTAATTAAAAATGTTTAAACCAATACGAGTCTGTAACCAATTAACTGGCATATTGATCAAACTTTCAAGTTATAGATCATAGACGGAAGCATCGAGTTTTTTATTTAACTAAGTGTATTTGTCTAGAAAAACGAAAAGAATTTAAACAAAAATATTTTTATGTAAAAACGGCACAACATTTGACACTCATGATCTTTACTTTTCTCGACGGCTTACTACTGTAAAAAAAACAGAAAGAAATATAAATTATTGATAGTCGAGCTACGACGATGTGTAAGTAAGTAATGAGACTGTTTTTTTAATTCGATAAGTACAAGCGCATTGTCCCATCCTTCAAAAAAACTCATTGGGAAGCCACAGCGCATAGCAGCGTTCTTTCATACACTTTAAATCGCCATCAATAGTCAGTTGCCATTTGAATGTTCTATGGTCCAAACGTCCCTCGAAGTATTTATCTCGAGGCAAGTCGAGCGAATAAAGAACGAGAAAACAACTAAAATAAAAATTTTTACTAAAAATAATGACTGATAAGGCACATTGTCATTACAACATATTGTTCTTGATGTTGGTCTCACATGACTGAAGTGTTTCAAACTCTTGTAAAAGATGTTGATTTGTTTGGCCTGGAGCTTATTAATTTTCTGGCTAACAAAAAAGCAAATCAACATGATCTTCATTTGTTCGACCTTTTGAGATCTTGAAACTTGAAGTGTGCCATTTCATGCTTTGGCTTTGGTTCAAACGCAAGTCTCATCTGTTAAGACACGTTCCATAAAATGAGTTATTTTCAATCGATTCCAAATCAAGCACCTCTCTCAGTCTCTCTGTTGTTCCTGCGAGATTTTTGGGGCCGTTTGCACGAATTCATCGCCGGCGTCCTGAGAACTTCTTGTATATGATGAGTAGATCAACATTCTATCCCGCATTTTCATCGGTTTTTGAAAGATAAAGGTGCTCGCGGTGAGTGTCAGCTCAGTCGACTCTCTTGTTCAATGCCTTAAATAATATAGATAACTCTATACAGTGTTGCAGATATGGGCGCTACGTTGCCAGTCTCATTGCGCACCTCGTATATCATTTCACATGTAGCAATCTACTACACACTTTCTTCACGAGATGGCGTGTGTAACGCAGTTTGTAGGGAATATCGAATTTCAGATGTCTGTGTCTTTTGCATGAATAATGTTGTGAACCCTATAAAGAAATAATCCGTAATGTAGTCACTCTGAAACATTCATCACTTTAATGACCTATTGTTTCGCAGAAATTTGACTGCCAGAACGATCGTCTGTAGTTTACAGTTCTGCTAAGTATATTTTTCTTCTTGAATCAACTGGAAATTATGAGAAAATTATGAAATATGATACCTTAGAATTCAAATATGTAAATCTTAATAAATATTTTCAAGTGTATAGGATTTAAAAATCAAAAATATTTTTATATTTACTTTGAGCAATTTTCTGGTGTGTGGAATATTTTTAAAAATATTTTTTTCATTGTATTAAAACATGGTATATTTTGAAAAAGGCAGCATAATTAGAACGAAAACTATAACTGTAAGGATTTATCCATGTTATGTTTTTGAAATTGTGTTGCTTGTACCTGTTTAAAACAAACACAAATAATGTACCGTTAATAAACATAAATTTATTTGTGTTTTGATCCATAATGTTTACTGTTTTAATATGAAAGAAAAAAGGCAGAAAAACACTCTGTTGACTGGATATCAGAGGAAATCGAAGTTTAAACGACCAAATTGCAAATACTGTCCACTTTATACGCATATGTGGATTGGCTGCACCTATAAACAAATCGAACCCTACCGAGTTATTCTTTTTTGATTCTGGAGAGCATTTTTACAAAACGAAAAATTGAAGTAATGATTAAATTAATAGAGGTGGTCCGTCTCGTCCCTAATGTATATGAAGATTATGGTTTCTTATTAATAAGAATTAATGAATTCTTACCTTATGTTATTATATAAAAAATAGTTTTAATGCCGTTCCATTCCTACGTTTTCTGTCTATCTTTTTCGTTCTTTACATATTCACTTTAGAATAGGTTTTAATTTTTCAGTTCGTTCTTTTAACCATTTGTAAAAATCTCTCTAACTTACTTTAGCAAATAATAAGGAAAAAATCTCCATCCATTGTCTTTTCAGTGTAAAATGTGGCACCTTTCTTCTTGCAATTATGGTATAAAAAATCTGACTATTGTTGTGTTACTGACATTTTCTCAAAAGAAATCAGGTCGATGATAGCAGTAATACAATACACCAGTCACTTACAGTGTGTATCGGCCTTCCATAGAATTTACTGTGTAACCCAGTAACGGCACAATTATCATTGATATTGATGTGACGAAAAAGCGAAATATCGCGAAGATGTTGTGCGATGGTTGAACAACGACTTCGACAAAAACTCCAACGGCACAAGTTCGGCACCTCGAGCGTCTGAACCACAAGCTGAGTTTGTGGATGGAACCAAGGTCTTGTGTTACTCACCACGCAACTGTCTACCGAGCTCTCCAGACCAGACGCAGATAAACGCGACCACTGCAGACTGAGTACGGACATGTGGCGGAATTTAATAACATTTTCAGCAAAAAATATACAATGTTGCTGTTCATTCAAAGTTCCATTTCGATGTATTTAAGCTATCTCAAAAACCTCGTCTCTCAACAATTTCTGGCTGCTCTATGAAACTGTTCAAACGGTCCTAAAAAGCAAGTGTGAAGTCTAAACATCTAGACACATTAAACCTATATATAACAGTAACAAAAAAAACGAGAGCACAGCTGTACAGATATAAATACTTACTGTCTTGAACATTAAATAGCCCGCGACTTATTGCACTCAAGATAAACGTTCAGCCTACGCAAAACAATGCCGAGTATGAGATCATTCATAATAAACAATGCCTAATAAAACGAAATGCTAAGTATTGAAGCAATAAAATGAGAGAGACTGTACTACTTCACAACTTCAGATATTCACGCTAATATAATGATAAAACATTATCTTAATTGGCTGAAGATTCGTATAAATTTTATGGAGATTTAGAAGCTTTAACGAACATACGAGGGGTTATTCAGCCCAAAAATACAAGTCTGAAATATACAGAAGCAAATTTGCGAGTGAATAATTTTGGTGGGAGAGAAGAGACAACTCTGTCTCATTTAGGCATCATATGGTGGTAATAGGCTGCCACAAATAATAAAACAAGATGACGCTGAACTATAAAATGAAGAAACAATACCACAACAAACTGGCCAAAAGCGCTTCAATTCAAACTTTGCATAGATCAATATTTTAACAATGACATAGTGAGTAGTAGTGCTAGCAAAGAAAATCCGAAGGACAAATTTATTCGCAGCTTTAACGATTTGAATCGTCGGCTAATATTTTGTTCATCGAATTTTGAATACCAGAGGTAGTGAAAAATGATTCAAAGCGGAACAAAAATGGACACATCAGGGGAGAAGAAAGGCGTCTTTCTTTAGGATCGTTTCTTAAATGATCCCAATTTTATGGAACTGATGATGGTGCGACCCAGAAACAGGCAAAAAGCATGTGGAGACAAAATCAGAGTGAAGTCGACGCCCTAATTTTTTTGATAGCCACACAGCATTTCAGCTTCAAAAAAACCGGTAAAAAAACTGATCTGGCAAGCACTGTATTCATAACCCCTGAGTCATGTGTTCGCTTCGAAAGATTGAAAAATTACGTCAGGGACGTCGTTTTGGGACCATAGAAGACACTGTAACCAGCTGAAGGCTATTCTAATATGTAAGTTCTAGCACTACTGAAATGGAAAAGTCTCCAGCATTATTATTCCCAAGTATTGGGAGATTTTCTACCTTATAATTTACATTTCTACTATTTTTTTTATGTACTAATTTATATACCTCATTATTTAACTCACAAAAATGAAAAAAAAACTCAGAATTCTGTTTTTGGGTCATAGTCCAAATCCTAGGTCGAGACTAACCCCATCACGTCAGAACATAACCTCAAAAGAATAAACTAAAAAACACATAACACGTAAAACTATTTAATCTAAGCATCTTTAACCCACATACAACCTCAATCGATCGTCCTCAAACCCCATGCCAAAAATTTAATAACACAGCACTCAAACTCGTAACAAAAAATAACACCGGAAGCTCTAAGTCAATGTGCTAATCTCTCGGCATGTATCCCGAGTATAGGGAGTCATCTGATCCGCGAAAATATATGTACCTGTCGTAAAATCAACCAGCTGACGGAAGCAAAAAGTTTTCGACAAAAATATTAAAATAGATTGTCGCATCGCCCATTATGATTAAGCGAAATGTCATTCGAACTCAAGTTGCAATTCCAGCGTGGGAGCGATGTGTAACTTTCATATAATAAAAACGTGTTCTAAGTGATAAAACTTGAATTCGATTCGGGAAATGATGCTACCCGCAGATTGTGATCTGATGAATATCAGGAGGACATTTATCATTAATGAAGAAGGGACATTTTACTATATAAGTTTATCAAATCACCTCTTGTCTATTCTAAACTAACAAAGCTACTAAAAGATAAATCGTCTTATAGGTTGTAAACAATGCATCTATATAATTTAATGTTCATCGCAGACGCGAAACATAGTAGTTACTTCGTGTTAGTAGTTAAACTTTCAAAAATCATCCATGCATCATTCGTGTGCACGAAGATCGAACAAGTTTATAAAGAAAATGTCGGGCTAGCGTCCATCATATTACAGTGGAATGTTGGATAAGTAACTTATACTATTTTAAAATATGCCCCAGTCATCTGTAGACGTTTCTCATGTTATAGTGGATTTTAAGTGACGAGCCAGAATAGCTCTAACAGATATAGAACAGTTATTGATGAACTGTTAAGAAACTCGAGCAGTGCATACAGCGTCGATTATCTATTATGCAAGTTCGTCTTGTAACTATTGTTCTATCGGTAGTGCTTACCATCACATGTATAGGTATGATTTTCTGTTTGTATTTCGTGGCCTGACAGAAAACACCCATCTATCATCGGACTAATCACTTTGTATTGAAAAACTATTTGTACTACTTTGTCTGCCAGTCATTGTTCTTATCCAGTTTTATAGTGAAAACTTTTAAATCAGTATAAGCAAGTCTCGCGACACGACTGCAAATATGTTATCCGCAGACAAGGAGCTTTCTTTTTAATTTTCTTACAACTGACGGAGGGTTCAGTGAGCCTATTCAGAGTAAAAAGTTGTTTTATTTAATTTTATTTATTTCTTTTTTGGTAAAACATGTTTACTATTTTAAATTGCCATTTACAAAAAGTTTATTTTTTAAGTAGAACGACAAATATCTTGAAATTATATGGAATATTTAGATGGCACTGTAATTTAAAAGTATTATATTAAGTGAACATGTTCTCTGAATTTGAAGGTACTTTGCAGTTATTATAAATATGTAAAAAAATACTAAAAACTTTGTTAATAAAAATCTCCTCGGCAAGTAGAAACAGGCACTCCGTTTTGAGCTAAACGATGGCTAAATAATAGTTGTTGAGCATTTTTTCAAAACGTAACCTTTATGATGTTTTACCTGTCCATCGTTAAAATTTGGCAATAAATAAACTTGTTAGGTGTTCAAGTTTCAAGTGGGTGATGAGCAAAGTGTGGAATTACGTAAAAAATAACTCTAAAGTAATAAGAGATGTGATATGAAATTACCAAATTAGTTGAAGCAAAAATATACAGTGTTCCAAAAAACAGTGACGAGACATAAACAAATGTTTAAAATATCAATATTATTTTGACTCTGTACATGTCATACTTATCATTTTTTTGCCCATTTGGAATGGTAAAATTCGGAGAAAGACTATGAAAGGCATTGACTAAATGTACACTTGAGTGCATCAAATATTCACTTTAGATACCAATAATATGTCAGTGTATCAAGAGAATGTAATGCAGGCGTCGCCTGTTAAAAGCTATTGTCGATTGACAACATGAACCCACAAGTTCCATGGTTTTTTAGCATAACTGTACATTTAAAATTTGGTATCGATCTCTTTATCCATTTCGAGATATTACGTGGTTCCCTTTACTGGTTTGTCTCGAAATTTGGCTAGTATTAGTTTTTGAGGGTATAACCGGATATTTTTAAAAAATATATATTTTCAAATGTTTTACAAAACAATCTTACATATAATATGCAAAATTGATTTGTCCCGCGGCACTGTTCGAAACATTTTTTGTGTCATCTCTAAAAATGGATGACAGTTCCCTCCTATTTTTTCTTGTCTCTTCTATTGGTTTTTGACTGTTACTTTGTTTCTGGAGTCGAGAAATCATAACACCATGACATCCTTTCAATAATGACTACCCAACCCAGATCGAATTTCAAGATGACCGACAACTCGACATTCTATTTGATTGTCGATCAAACCCGAAAGGGGCGCAGCTACCATTCCCAATCTTCGGTTAAAATTCGCGAGCCGAAAGCAAGCACCAATAAATAATTGTAGAAATTCAATGTTGTTCTTATTGAGTTTCGTCTAAAAATATTTAATCTAACATGAGTGCTATATGGACCTGCAAGCGTTTGCTCTGCTCGAAAGTTTTTTAAAATAGTTTCACAAATGTTCTCTTTTTGCACCGATATCTTCGCGATGGAAGATCACTGAGAATACTTAATAGACAAATTGGCGGACATAAGGGGGGGGGGGGGTTTTCTTTAAAAAAAAAGAGGGTTAAAAATTTTTAAATATCAACAAATACATGATAGTACCTCGACCGCGGCGGTGTTGTATATTAAGCCCTCTTTCAGCCCGATCAAATTAAACGGACTTTCAAAAAAGGTGACCAGGACTGCGGTTGAGATAAAGCGCGCTGAGATTTTTTTTCGTTTTAAATATGTGGGAAAACTTCAACCTTATCTTAATCGGCGATACCTGATCCATACATTTACGTTTGCTCCTCATAAGCTCGAGATTGTGTCGTCCCACACTTGCTCCCTTTTCATTTCCGACCAACAAACCACGCCATAATGCGACGATGCCTTTGCCGTCCCGAAACTTTTTGACACGCACTGCTTATTGAACGTTTTGGCTTCTCTCTTTATATTGTACACTGATCACAAGGTATATTCGAGCGTTCTTATTTAACCGGGGGGTAAAAGATAAACTGTACTTACGCCTTTGTCTCATGCGCCCACACTTTGATTACTATTCCATAATCAAATTTATTAATTACACTATCACTTCTTCCTATTCAAATACGCGCCGAGGGGGGGGTGTGCACGTAACACGAAAAACCTTATGGTGCTGAGTGAGAACAACGAAGATCCAAATAGTATACAAATTGTCTCGAAAAACATGAGAACAAACAGAAAATCAGTGAAGTCGAGTAACTTACAAGTAATTTCGGATTCTTATTTAAATGCGCTGGGCGGCCTTTTGTGGTTAAAAACTTGTGGACTTATTAGATGATAAAACACAGGAAATAAAATATTTGTACCAAATCTATATTTAAAAAAAATGCGGCAGATGCGGGTTTTCGTATGTCGCTTATTTAAACTATTTCCATGAAGTCTGGTAGGCCACTGTTTCACAAGTGGCAATTAAACAGCCCCTACCCCGCCACGTTTGCAATTTTGTGCTGTCGGCCCGGGAAAAGAAAATACAGCAATTTGTATTGCGCTTTTTTTGCGTATTTATGTCTGTTTGAAAAAAAAACAAATAAACCGTACTCATGCGCACAATAAAAATTGCTGCAATTTTTAAAGAAAAGCGGCGAAACAACGATAGCGCAGTTTAAAATACATTGGGACTATTGTATGAAGCCTTTTTGGAAACACATTAAACGAAAAAATAAATAATAAAGTTACATAATTTATAAGCTGATACTGGGTATACAAGGTAAACCCTTGTGTCGCCCCCTATTGAATTCCCGAAGATTTCCTACCTGTGGGGTTCCGCGAGTAAACCTTTAGTTTGAAAACTCGCCCAAAAATAGATTCGGGATTACATTCCATCATATGGATACCAAAAATTTTAGGTTTTGAACCTCAAAAAAAAAAATCTAATAATCCACAAAAATTGAGATTCAGCATTTATCCTATTTCTCCCAACTCCTCTTTCAAAAAAAATCATTTTTTCTCAACAAACTTTTTATAATATAGTGCTCCTTTCTCCTTTTTTCTGAAAATTTTCAAAAATTTTTATGACTACGCGCTATTTTTACTTCACATCTTTAAATTAAAATGGAATCAGAAGAAACAGTTTTATATGAAAAATTGAGTTCCGGCTTTGAGGTATCAACGTTATTTTTTCGTACTTACAACCATTTTTTTTATCTATGATGCGTTTTTTTGACTGACTATTCTACCTTTTTAAATTGTGATACACAAAAAATGAACTATAGCTGAAAAGGAAAAAAAATAAATAAATATAGTGCTGTCAAAAAAAATTCGAGTGCCTTAATTTATATAGAACTAATAAAATTTTTTGTTTCTTTCATTAAAACGACCGCTAAAAATGTTTCATCAAAAATCAGTCTTTATGAAATTTAAAAAAATGTATATGCTGTCAAAAAAAGAAAATAACCATAAAAAGTAATGATTTTTTACTTAATTCGTTTTTAATATTTTTAGATAAAAGTATTTAATGACATCTAAAATCACAAATGACTGCCATGTCTTCAGAAAATACAAAAATATACTTCTCTTTTCTGAGCACTATACAGGGGGGGGGGGGGGGGCCCGTTGAACACATCTGGAAATTTACAGAAAGGCAGGGCAGCACTCTCACGCCCGGGTCCCACGCTTCTGGGGGGGGGGGGGGGGGTTCTGGAGCCCCCGATGAGGCGATGCTCTGGAGGGGTCCCCTCCCTTCCGCTCTCTCCATCCCCCTTCGAGCCAGGTGGATATGACTCGCACACCGTTCACCACCGGAGTTTTTGTCGGTTTTGAATTAGTTTACAAAACTTTTTCCGAGAACGCTATCTGCACATATCAAAAATCGATAGAGAATAGGTGCTAACTAAGAGAAGGGAGACCATACAAGGCGTTTTGACCCCCTTTTTTTGAACACTTGAAACATTCATGTAGAGAAAAAGACTGGCATTTCACATGAAAATAGTTAAAAACATGGAGGGACCCGTAGAGGCCGTCGGAGACAATCAGTTAGAAAAACTTCAAGAACACTCACTTTCTTGATAGTCGATAAACCACTTTTCTATTTAACATCATTGACTGATAGAAAGGAGGCGACCACATCTTAACAGAAAATTGCACACAATAAGCAATGCTCCATTTCAAAAACAAAAAACAAAAAAAAAACGTTATATTAAAATAAATAATATTATGACCGAGTTTACGATGTCAACAGCACTATACTAAAATGTCCAGCTCTACAACTTGTCAACACTTCAACCAAGCAAAAAATAGAAATAAATAAAGTAGCACGTGAAGCGAAAAAGCGGTCGTTTGTAATGAAAAAATGCAAAAATCTACGCAGCTCTGATGTTGGGATTCGAATTTAATAAAAACCCCCCAACATGCCTTAAAGTTCTCTTTTCAGCCATAGTATCCTAAAGTCAGCGGAAACACACCCTCGAACGCCCACTAAATAAATAATATGAAAATAACGTTGACAGTGCTAATCAGACCAATTTAAAACAGGAAACCCTTTTGTTACTAATTTTTGGGAGATTTATTCTACTCCAAGTAATCCAATTTGTTGCATCCTTACTAGAAAATAATGTGTAAAATCATAAAATTTTGAAAATTTCGAAATTTTGGAGTTTTGGCGGCGCCTACAAAAAGTACAAGGGGGGAATCTCTGGGACCCGCCCGCGTTAAAAACACAAAATCTGAAGACAAAACACAGTTGATCACTACAATTTTTTTGAGGTTGCAGTGAATTTTCTTATAATTCTTGGACTATACAAACAGAAAGTTCAAGTCAAAACTGTGGAAAAATTAACGAAATAATGGGCATCAAAAAACCCCGTATAACCAGTAAATGGTATTCTTGAGCATCACAACAGAACCATAATGCAATTACCTATCAGATTCGTTGCTGGTTTCCACATAACACTTGGGACAAATTGGTGCCACTCCTTCTTGCTTGTCATATAGAAGTTCCCAGCGTAAATCAACTTGGCTAACTGCCATCTGCTGACCCCTGGAAGAAGAATGGTGCCTACTGACCTCGTGCTTAACCTTCCGGGGGGGAATTAAGGGCGATTTCTGTCGAGGTGTGGAGGTGTGAGGAGAAACGGGTTAAGGAAAAGGGGAGAGAAGCTAAAATTACAAAGCGACAAGATGAAACAACGTATCGACATTGCAAAACAGAGACTACCCAGTCTGTGACTAATATGGTGCGCTAAAAATGATAGGGGGGGGGGGAAAAGTCACCCGAATGGGGGGAAGCCCCCTAAAGACCTGTCTCCCATCGAGACCCCGAAAGCTGGACCTCCAATAGGACATGATCCACCCGAGTGGTTTGTCGACGAAGATACGGCTAAATGTGAATAGAGATGCTTCGGAACGAACTCTTTTGTAAAAGGAGCACGATAACATTTGTGAAATTGTCGAGAATAACAGCTTGACTGCGAGCAACTCTCGTTGGTGCAAAATCTGCTCATTACAAAATATCTGTTAGTAAAAAATTGTATGGAATGTCATAATTAAATATTCTCGATGTCAAAAATTTCTAGAAATAACAAAAATAGTGTTTTAAATAGTGGTGGAAAATATAGGGGGGCTTGTTATTTAGATGTTCTACATATTTTTTAGAGAGTTTATTTAGTTTATACACTACCTGTTAGGCCCCTTGTGGTTGAGGTATTAACGTTCGAGGGGAGGTGTTTTAAGTACGGAATGTAGAAATATAAATAGTGATGTTATTTGCTAAAAGATAAGAGTTAGTTGTGATTTGAATGTTGCAAAAAAAAAAAAGTTAGGTCGAGAGTAAAGTATTAATAAACGTGTTTCTTTTTGAATTAATTATTTAAAGAGAAATACGTAACAATAGATTTTGGAGCTATAAAACACTAACTGATGTGAATTGAAAACTTATTCCCTATTACCGGGGGTGAGTATAAGTAGTTAAACGTCTAGTTGCCGTTATAACAAAGGGAATGTGAAATATACCCACCACCAGTTAAATCCATTTGGAAGTCGATAAAACTAATGAAAAATTATACAAGACGTAATAAAAAAGTAATCTATTCAAACCGTGTAGTCATCCGCCAGAAGAATAAAGACAGTTCAATGATTATAAAACGGAGGGAAGCGGATTGATCTTACCGGCAAAATGCTATTGTTGTTACTCGTATCTTGCTTTTGAGATGTAAATTTTCATTTTTTGTTTGTGTTTTTTAGTTCGTATCGATATAGTCTCGTTTTATTTTTCAGTTTATTTCTCACTTCCCCGGCTCGGGCCTCGGGGGGGGGGGGGGGGGGGGGGGGGGGGACCCTTTATGTTATCTGTGACATTTTCAAAAATGACATTAGTGGCCTCCTTTATTATTAACCTAAACATAATTTACATACTTAGTCTGAAAGGTTTATGCACTATCTGATTAGTAAAAAATTATATAGAATGTCATAATTTAAATACAGATGTCAAATGTCTAAAATGTAAAAACGGGTGTTGTAAAATAGTGGTTTTAGGATAGAGTTAGTTGTGATTTGGATGTTATACAGTTAAGACCAACGAGTTGTAGAGTGTTAATAAACGTGTTTGAAAGTATTATTCGAAAGCGAGTTATTGAAAGGGAAATTCATGACTATATTATATTGTAAAAAACTAAAGTATTTTTTTATAGTTTCAGAATATCAAAGATAGTTGCTCAATTAATTATTATTGTATATACTGATTACGACTTGCTAATAATACGCTCCTTTCCACCTATGGACCACTACTTAAGAGTTTTCAAACTAGGTATTAGAAAATACTGTAGGAATAAACCTATAAATATCATGTAAATATATTTGAAAGTGTCGCCATGCTGTAATTCTATCGTACCAGACGGGAGGACACAAGTACCTTTTTTTTCAAAGTATAATATTTTTTGACTCATCTTTTCCTATTTATGTATTAATATGATCATTCTAGGTGAAAATGTGGCTTCTATTCAAAAAAAATTAGTAACCACTTTTTATTTTTTTAATCGCTTTATTTAGTTGTTTTAAATAACATATTAAAATCGAGAACAATATCGGCAGGGCTAAAAAGTTACTTCAAGGTCTAAATGTTACAAAACAGTTTTTTGCGAAAAATACGTTTCTATTTCTCGGAGGTGAATTTAGGTAGTTACAAAAAGAAAGATCAGAAATTCTCTACAAAAATGGTTCTTTTTTTTTTCACGTACGAGGAACCGCTTGCGAAATACAAAGTGTCGAATGTGTACGTCGAGCGTTGTACATTTCCGCACCACCTTTGAGAAGATAAAGCCACATTTTACATGGTGTCCCCATATGCCCAAGCCAAGCCCGACAACATCCTCATTGGAAGCAACATATTTTATTGCTACATGCAATAACCGGATGTGATACCACTTCGGGTCTACTAATAAAGGAAAACTCTTTGAATAAAACTTTGAAAATCGTCCTGATTTATATTAAGCTGCAAAATTTTTCAACAAGAAAATTGCTCTCAACAACATATTTGAGAATGGAGTACGGATAACTTTGGCGTGTATAAACTCTGCGGAAATATATCTTTGATAAATAATTACACAGGTCTACAAAAAAAAAGTTCTGTCTTTCAATCAGACCGATCATTTCCTATGTATCGATGCACTGAAACCAAATTTGGCAAAAAAATCTACCGCATCAGTTTTTTCTACACCCCCATATAACCCTCATAAACTCTAATCTCTAATAATAAAAAAATTAATAGAGGAATTTTTCGAAATTTCTTTAACTATTTTTATAACTTTTATTTTATTTTTGGGTCGTTGACTAATCTGAAGTCTTTCTTAGTAGAAGAACTCTATTAATTTGAAAACTACCTGAATTTTCTTTGTAAATGAGCTCAATTCTGCGATTTTTACATTGTGCAAATTTTCAATTACTTTGTTGTTAAAATTTTCGATATTTGTACTATAGTCTTTTCAATGGAGAGGCTAGCCAAAACCGACAGTCTTTCCTGCACATGGTGTTGCGCAAAAATGTCTTTATTCGTTTTAAATAGAAATTTTCCACAAAAACGAATACAGTTAATAATAATGTTTAAAACATACCTGTTTTTGTAAACCGCTTCATTGTGTGCTGCCACTGCTCGTCGATGAGTAGAATCGAGCATTGTCGCAATATTTGCAGTGCCTAATAATATAAATTCAAAACATTATTCATGTGTCCAGCAGAATTTGCATGTTTTTTTATTTTCTCGTTTATGTGATTTAAATCCATTATTCCAGTTTTGGTCCAAGCTCTCCTCCGCTAAACAACACTGCGTTCATTACATCGCATCCACTTAACCACAAATGTTTTTAAATAAGTCTTTTAAAGTTACAAATCGTTGACTTTTCCTTTCACGGCTAATTTTAAATTAATTTTGTGGAGTGGGCCCACCAGAGTTGTAATTTGCACTTTTTCCTCCAAACTCAAGCTAGAGAAAGAGCTTTTAATAAGTTTATATAATTCATTATTCCAAACTAGATTGTAATCGAGTTTATATTTTATAAAACGTGAGCGATAAAACAGCAATCGCAATGTACGAAAACAATTCACAAACCAACCGATCGATAACTCTCGTGCGCTCTTAACTCCGTACAGCATATCTATAGGATTCGCCCACTACTCGTAATAATTGTGGAGGGGCAAGGGTGACAATACGCGTTCGTTTTTTCGCATTGCACGGGAGGAGGATCGTCGGCCGCTTTCTTCGTATTGCGCGTGTCGACTGCCGCGCCGCGATCGGAAACCAGTGGCGTTGGAGATAGACCCAGCGTTGAGTGGATTTTTGCCCGCTGCGGCCAAATAATATTCAGATGAATAAGGCTAGGGATGCGGCAAGGCGATACATTAAGAATGCTCCATTAATTACTAAATAAAATTATTAGTGCTAAATTGTTGGTAGTGCGCGCGCACCAGCGCACCTTATAGCCCACCGCCACTGAGATGTTGTTGTATTTGTGGGGAGCTACTTACATCTTTTTTATTTATATCCATTCTGTTCTTTTCTTTGTCTCGGTTTTTGTAACTGTTAAGTACCGGATGGACCATTTTAACCTTTAATAGGACATAACTCGGCCGGTAAGTGAAAAATAAAAAAAGTTGTATACAGTAGTTTTTGGGCAAGGAGAGGAAGTACGACCGTAACCTGTTTGACTTCGACGTTGACCTTGAGGGTTATTTGAAGGTCAAAACTACTTTTTCAAATGGAAAACTATTTTTGACCCCGGGTTTAGCAAGAGCGGCAAATTTTACGGGTCTAAAATGGTACTTGTCAACAAGGTTATGGCAAGGTCGAATAAAAGTAAAATTTTTCGAATATTGTTAAATAACGAGGGCTATACGGGAGGACATTGGAAACAGTACATTTTTTCTGATTAAAGTTGTCAGGGTCGAATAAGGTCACTTCCTGGTACCAATGATCTTGACGTTAAACATTTCAAATCAGAGGTCAGAAGTAGGGTTTTTCACGCTTGATAAATCACTTTGAAATTGAAATAACCTTAAAAACCGACAAATTTTACTGTTTCCATCTTTATCCCGAGCTAGCCCTCGTTATTTAACAATTTTCGAAAATTTTACTTTTATTCGACCTTGCCATGACCTTGTTGACAAGTACCATTTTGGACGTAATATTTGCCGCTCTTTTCAAATCCGGGTCAAAAATAGTTGTTTCCATTTGAAAAAGTTGTTTTGACCTTCAAATAACCCTCAAGGTCAACGTCGAAGTCAAAAAGGTTACGGTCGTACTTCTCCCTCCTTGCCCACAACTTCTGTACACAACTTTTTTTTATTTTTCGCCACCGGCCGAGTTATTTTTTATTAAAGGTTAAAATGGTCCACCCTGTATACCAGTTACAAAAACCAAAAAAAAAAAAAAAAAAAAGAACAAAAAAGATATAAATAAAAAGATCTAAGTAGCTCCTTCACAAATATAACAACATCTACAACAAAATAGTAATGAGCATCCTAAAAAACGTAGGAATATGCATTTAATATCAACTTTATTATTTCCTTTTCGTTTTTATAAATCTTTGGGTTTTGTTGGTGTTTTTATAGAATTATAGTTTAGGTTAGGTTTTAAATTGGTTAATTAAATCTCCTTTTGTGACTGGCTGCATGGTATAGGACCTAAAGCCAAAAAAAAAATATCAACTTTATACTTTTTAGTGAAATTTGACAGCTGTCATTAAGTCGACATTTAGTCTTGACTTCCAGATTCGTGATCAGCGACCCAAAAAAAAACAAAATAAAAGCCATAAAAATAGTTAAAGAAATTTTTCGAAAAATTTCCTCTATTAGAGTTTATGAGGGTTATATGGGGGTGTAGAAAAAAACTGATCGGTAGAAAACATTTTTTTTGCCAAATTTGGTTTCAGTGCATCAAATACATAGGAAATGATAGGTGTGATTGCAAAGACAGAACTTTTTTTTGTAGACCTGTGTTATCGGTACTTAAGTTTTGCGAAATCGACTACGTTCAATACTGCTGTAAAATGTACAATCGCTTCCGCCCTACACCTGCAGCAGCTCAACAACACCTGTACCGTGTATATTACCAGGTCCGAACATGGCTGGGAAAAGATATAGATCCACAACAATGGGGCTGGATCTTAAATAACAATATTTTGGAGCCCGTTACAACGTTGTTACCACCTTCATGGTAACCGGACAGTATTCTTAATACTATTTTTTGCAATTGTACAAAAGGATGCGGTGCAAACTGCGGATGCAGGAAATTATCTTGCTCCATTGTATGCGGCAATTGCCAAGGACAATCATGTCTTAATGCCATGCCTGAAGCTTCTGCTAGCCACGTCCGATAATTATTCCACTGAGTATGCTGAGATTGATCCTACTAATATTTTATTAACAAACATGAGGAATATGATAAAGATAACGAAGATGTAGAACTAGAAGAACCTACTGATGAAATACATGACATTCATGAAGAAGATGATGAAACGTAATATTTTTTATATGATGAAGATAAAGATTAAATAAAAAAAAAATTAAAAAAATAAAAAATTAAAGAACGTAATTTTCTTACATTGACATGGATTAGTCCTACTGGGGACATCATGTAAAAAAAACGCGCCTTGTATCTTACCTCAAGGTGGTGAGGAAATAGGTACAACGCTCGACGTACACATTCGTTACTTTGTATTTCGCAAACGGTTCATCGTACGTGAAGAATAAATACAGTGGACGCCGCTTATAAGACTCACGGATATAAGGTTCAGTAGCCTATAAGACTCAAAATCGCCAGAAAGAGTCCGGACGTATCCGAATACCAAGAAGTCTAGAACTAAGAAGACCGAACTCGTTCGGTATCAGGGATCAAATCTGTCCGCCTCCAGGAGGCGCTGTAAACAGTAATGTACTCGATGTCACGTGATGAGCGGCGGACCACATTTAAATGTTTTTAAAATTATCATAGAATATACACTATCTGTTAGTAAAGAATTGTATGGAATGTCATATTAAATATTCTAGATGTCAAATGAATTTTCTAGAAATGTAAAAACTAGTGTTACTAAATAGTGGTAAGGAGCTAGGATAGAGTTAGTTGTGATTTGGATGTTATACAGTTTTTTTAGAGAGTTTATTTGTTTATACACTACCTGTTAGTAAACAATTGTATGGAATGACAGATTAACGTTCCAGAGGTCAGATGAATTCTAGAACATGTAGAACTAGTCCCACAAGTTAACGGGAAAAGGGAGCGAATAGGTGCTAGGTGGGTAAAATAACGCGTAAATAGTGATTTTTCATTTCGCATGTTCTATGAAATTTCCCATGATCTTTTAGACACGTATCTCTGTAAAGGTTTCACAATAACATTGCATTCCACATTACGTACCTACAGCCTTACCCTTTTATACGAGTTCGAACTATTGTGCAATACTGAACGTGAAAATTTATTAAAACGTGTAAATGACTTTGAAAAGCTTAAGTTTTGGACGATGTTGACCTTTGACATGAAAAATATCGGGCGTCTGTCAAATGTATTCGCCAGACACTGACACGGACTCTAACCTTAGCGCACACAGATTAGTGAAGAACCGCAGTATACGTATAGATGTCTGTTTATATACCGTAGCAACCAGGGTACACTGCTGTTTAAAGCGCCTCTGGAGGCGGACATGGTCGAGCCCGTCTTGAAGTATACAGCGAAAGCCAGGTTGAGTCTCATGATTTCTAGTCCTTCTTTACGAATACGTTGAAAAAAACTCGGTTATAAGACTCATCACTTGATTATAAGGATCTCAGTTTATGCAAAAAATACATAACTGAAATGATGGAAAGTAACAAAAAACAAAAAAAAATAAAAAACTGCATTAAACCATCTTAAACTTTGAACTGATTATGTACGTGTGTACGTATTGAAAAGTTCCTTTTTATAGTAAGTAAATAACACGCTATTGTATTGTATCATGTCTATTCACAGGTAAAATAAAGTTTGTGTATTACGCCGTTCTAAAATGTTGGTTTTTCTCCCTTCGCTTATAAGGTTCATCCGCTTATAAGACTCATTTTTGCTGGTCCCAAAATTGAGTCTTATAAGCGGCGTCCTGTAGAACCATTTTTGTAGGGAATTTCATGCTTTTTCTTTTTTGTAACCATCTTAATTGACCTCCAAGCCATATAAACGAGATTTTTCACAAATAACTGATTTTTGTGACCTTGACCTTGAATAACTTTTTAGCCCTGCCGATACAGTTCTCGATTTTTAATATGTTATTTAAAACAACGAAATAAAGCGATTAAAAAATAAAAAAGTGGTTACTTTCTTTTTTGAACAGAAACTCAAAATTACTGGACTATGTGTAACTCGCCTTAACCGGGACTAAAAGTACCGGGTCTTGAATATATATAAGGAAAGGGAAAAATTTAAGGTTATTTTTTATTGTTTCATGCGCATGTCTCTTAAAATCTGCTTCCCGTCAGCAACCTATTCACAACTAGATGCTGACGGTTTGCAATCGATTCGAAACGAATTGGATGAAACTTATAAAATACCAGTTTATTAAACAGTTTTGGAAATTGACTGTTTAAAACTGCTAAAACACTAATGCACATACTTCTGATGGTAGGTGGTAAGTTTTCTGATGCTGTTAAAACAAACTTAAAATATGGGACTTGCTATATAAAACTCAGGACATAAATTCAAACTTTGACCAAAGTTTGTATCTAGGTGTACATCTAGTGATGGTGTACGTGGCGATCTGAGTAGGCTGTGTTAAATTGAGCTCGGAAAGTTTATTGAAATATATAAGTAAATATACCAATTAAAAAGTTGAAACTTTACCAAGTGAGTTATAAGAAGTGCCTTATAATCTACACAATTCTCAAAATGGTAATAACACGAGAACTACGAGAAGAAATAGAAAATGCAGTTAATCATGCTGTAAGTAAAACTTTAAAAAAGTCAGAGTCGTTCATAAAAACTCTCACAAATAATCTGATTACCGCCGTTACAAAAACCGTAGAAGATAAACTATCGACGTTAAATAAAGCAGTGGCGGACCTGCAAAGGTAATTTAAGTGAAACAAAATTAGAACAAGATAATAAAATAGAAGCTTTAGAGAAAATGTTGAAAGAAGAAAAACTTGAAAAAATGGGAATAAAAGATAAGTTTGATAAAATAGGCCAAGCCAACCGATTAATCTTTCCTTCCATTTTTAATAGCCTGAACAAACTAAAGAGGATACGAGGAAAGTAGAAATATGTCAAAACTAAGATGAGCCTAAATATACCATCTACAGATATACAACTCTGCTATGAGGTTGGAAGAAAAAATGATGAAAAACATAGATGCATTTATCTCAAATTACATAGTTATGAAGATAAGCAAAATATATATTCCAAAAAGAAACTGCTAAAAGGTACGGGTATAGTAATTAGAGAAGATTTGTCCAAAGTGGAACTTGAAGAAGGAATAAAGAAATTTGGTTTAAAACATGTATAGACTAATTCAGGGAAAAGTATATTAAATACCAATAATAAGGTTTCCACAATAAAAAAAATCAGAAGAACTTAATGAAATAGAGAAGTTAGTTGAATCCTGAAAGCAATAAACCTTATAATTATGCAATAAACCTTATAATGTACTGTAGTATTACGATTATATTGTAAAATACATTTATTTAATTAAGTATATCGCCACACTATAATAAATATGTTTCAATTTATTATATATAAGCTCCAGAAGCCTAAACTGTTATTTATCTGATATATTTACATGTTGTACATTTACACTTTTGGCTAAGGTTCCTCAATTTATTTTTATGTTTTTATATTTTAGATACATGCTCGAATTTATAAATGCTATAGATAATAATGAACAAACTGCAGAAACAAATATATGTGATAATTTATATCAATACTTTTCGGGAGAGAGTTGGATGAAGGTAAGAACAACATTTGGATAATACATTTTACTTTAAGAAGTCTAGGGAAAGCATTTTGACGAATTGTTAGTATATATAGAATGGCTAAAACTTGGACATAATTGTCTTATCGGAAACGGGGATAATTGATTCTGTATAGTAACTACATAATACCTAAATATACACCATATTACAACGAATCAATGATTAATAAATGTGATGGAACTGTCATCTATGTAAAAAACAACATATCGGCTACTGTTTGAAATACTACCTGTAAACGATAGTCAGTTCTAAGAGTTACATTTACAACGGACTTTCTTTTACAAAAAATAATAAAATTGGTTTGACAGCATATTACAGACCCCCGTCCAACCAATAAGTTGAGTTACCTAAATGACTTGGAAAATTATTTATCAAAGTTAAACAAACAGAATATGGAAATGTATTTGGGAGACATAAATATAAATTTACTAACCATAGAAAATAATGAAACAAATAACTATTTAAATATCTTAAGTTCAAATGGATTTACATCTTATATAAACTAAACCTACAAAAAGTAACAAAAGATACAAAATCTATTATAGACCACATCTTTATAAGAAAACTCCCTAAAAATAAAATGGCAATTTCACCTGTCATCTTCTGTACATATGACGGATCAGTGTACTCCTTTTATTAACTTACTTTTCTAAAATAAAGTAATTAATTTATTATCTGAACAAAAAATTCAGAAAATAGATTTCAATAAATTAAATTTCTAAATGTCGTCTGAAAAATGGAAAGTGTTATATCAGAAACAGACCCTCAACAGTGTTATAGCATATTTATTAACAAACTCAGTAATTACATAACATCATCAACGAAACAAAGTCATAAAAATAAAAATTATTAAAATAAAGCCGTGGATAACTGCGGGTCTCATAAAGTCCATAAATAAAAGAGATAACCTGAAAAAAATATTAACGAAAAACTATTCTCCAGAGATGGAAGCAGAATATAAAACATACAGGAATAAACTTAATACCCTAATAAAAATTACAAAAATGATTATTACAAATCTCAAATAAATGAAGCTGGCATACTATAAAAATTTGGAATATAATAAATAATATAAATGGTAAAGATGAGAGAAAGAACATTGAAAACAATAAACATTTATTCTAAAAAATTGTACTACTATTAGTGATAACAAAATAAAGTCAAATTAATTTTAATAAATTTTTTATAAATATTGGTAAAAAAATGAGTAAAACAATTTGTAAAATAAACTTGAAAAAACTTTTTTTATCAGATCTCAAGTTGAACAATCTATTTTTTCTTAAACCTGTAACAAAAAATGAATTAGTAATAATAATTTCCAATTTAAAAAATAATTCTGCAACAGGCCCAGATAAAATAAGTCAAAAACTTTAAAAAATATTCACACTAATATACTAGACCCACTTGTACATATAATAAATCAGTGTTTATCAAGTGGTTTAATACCTCATCAATGGAAAGTATCATATATTACCCCCATTTTTAAATCTGGAAAAGCCTCTCAAATGAGTCATTACAGACCTATATCCGTAATTAATAATATTGCAAAAATATTCGAACAGGGTATTAAAAAGCGACTTGTAGAATTCTTTCGAAAAACACCCTTTATGCAATAACAGAAAGACAATTGGTTTTGATTTACAAAAATCTAACACCGAAAAGGCCATAATGAATTTGTTAACACTAACTGTAAAAACACTTGAATAAAATCATCTAAATGTTTAGCTTGGTTTTTCTAGATTTATTAAGGGCCTTTGATACAGTTGACCACCATATACTAACACAAAAATTATACGACTATAGCATTCGAGTGTGCATTGAACGTAATGAAAAACTATTTAAATGAGAGAGTTCAACAAGTTAAGATTGGAGACGAAATAAGTACACGTGTGTAGTGAAGCGTACCAAAAGGAATATTCAAGGGCCAATACTGTTCCTTGTATATATTAACAGTATATCAAAAATAAATAATTTTAATGGTCATATATTGTATTGTACAGACGATACAACATTAATGTTTACTAGCTCTACATGGGAGAACGTCAATGTATTGCAGAATCGAAAGGAAAAAGATTTATACATGGCTAAATTATAATTTGTTATGTTAAATGTAAAAAAAACA
>JAPWTK010001379.1:0-53087 GCA_029963805.1 Aromia moschata
GACTTTTTGCTTTTTTGTGTCTTGGAGAGCTTAAAGTGTGCCATTCCATGCTTTGGCGCTTGAGTTCCAGGTCGTACTCAAACACCCAAATCTCATCACCATCATGAGACGTTCCATAAATGGGAATCATTTTTAATCGATTCCAAAAAGTCAAGACACCTTTCTCTTCTGATGTCCTTTTCCAGTGGAAGATGAACAGTGGTGTGTTTTCTTAAACAGACTTTATAAAAAATTGTAAATATCCAGGACGTTGTTAATCCAGGACGAACAACGAGGTACACAACAATATTGATTCATTACAAAAGTAGTGTTTTAAGTATAATACACAAAGATAAACCAATAAACAAGGGCACAGTAATTAGTTTGTTGAGTGACCAACAGGTGGCGTAACGATTATATAAAATTGCGTATAGGGAGGATATAATATCGCCAACAAATGCGAATCTCCCCACCACATAATCACTTACCCGTCCGTTGAGGGCATCTCATCATTTTCCACGTTTTTCCATAGCTCACCAGATCCAAGAAATAAAGAGCAAACTTTGGATTTTTAATTGAAACATCCTGTATATTTTTATATAATTAGGGTAGACCGGGGCACGTTTACGCGGATTTTTTTCAATGAATTTTCTAATTTTTATGTTTTAACTTAGGAAATTTTAGACATTGTGGTTTTTATAAAGCAGTTAATAAAGTCAAAAGCTGTGTATTCAGTTGTTGCCCTATTTGTGTTTTTAACCGTAAACAAAATTTGTTTTAGGTCTAAGTCTGTTGCGTAAACTTGCCCCGTTCCCGGGGCAAGTTTACGCATCAAGTGGGGCACGTTTACGCATATTATAAGTGATACCAAGGAGTAAGTGAAATAAATATTTAATCAAAAATCTAACATCTAAACATCAAACTTTAAACAGACATCTAACTTGGTTCTGTTAGTTTTTTGAACATAATGTCTTACCATCTGTAAAATAAAGAAAATTAATTACAGGCTAAATAGTCTATAAAATTAAAGCTGAACAGACATGAATACAGAACTACATATATGATTGTAAGCTATAAGAGACGAATCTGTTACTCAATTAAACATTAAATGATGATTTGCAAAACTAAATAGCCTGAAAAGAACGTCCGTAATGGTTCCCCGTTGTCAATGCGTAAACGTGCCCCATCGCCATGTTTGGATTTATTTTTAACGTGCAACGAAAATTAATAACATTTCTGTTCATACAAATACAGTTTTCATTTTTAAATCTAGAGGATGGAGAAAAAAATAAATAAAACCATTCAAATGTTATCAGAAAAGTGTTATACTTAACTCATTTTTTCAAATGGTAATACCCCCGGTCATATAGAGTCTGAAAACTCTTCTTTCCCGTTAAAAGAGTTTTCTGATAAAAAATAATTATTTTGATGCTTTCTTATTCAGAAGGACTTAATTATGTAAATTAAAATTATACAAAAACATACAGGGTGTTTCATTTCAAAATCCAAAGTCACTCTTTATTTCTTAGATCTAGTTGGCTGTGGAAAAAAGTGAGAAAACATGTGACAAAGTGGGGCTTAAAATTTTCAATTCAAGGTCATTCCGCTGGCTTGGTTTAGATCATTATTGCGATCATTTCTAACTTTAAGGTTGCGCAAGAAGTCGTCACTGACCAGAGGTTTACGCAGTACTGAAATGACGTCATACAAAATGGCGGCCGCGGTGAGGGATTAAGAAAAAATGCAGACCTACGGAGATGTTTTTAGGTCTTGTTTTACAGCTTTTACAGGTGTATAAGTTTACAGGTATCGCTATTTTACAGACCTAGAATGAGACCTAATAAAATCTTCTAAAGGTTTTGGATTTGTTTCTCTCGCCACCATTTTGTGTGTCGTCATTTCTGCGCAAAACGCAGAGAAGCCATCAGGCGGAATGACTTTCAATTGAAGATTTTTGGCCTCATATAATTCACCCTTTCACATACTTTCTCACTTTTTTCCACAACCAACTTGATCTGAGAAATAAATAGGAACTTTAGATTTTTAAATGAAGTACCCTGTACATTTTTGTATACATAATTTTAATTTACAACTCGTTCCGAATAAGAACCATTTAAATAATTATTTTTTAGAGAACTTTCTTAACAGAAGAAAGGAATTTTCAGGCTTCAAAAACTTCATATAGTAAGAAAAAAATGAATTAAACAACCTTATGATGAAAAATGAGTTAAAAGATATAAGAGATGGGTTTGTTAGCGTAGAACGTATATTGTTCCCCTACTGGCAGCCTTATTATTTTATTTTTGACGAATATATCTATTTTAATTAACGAATAAATCGCATGACTGATAATATTTCCCGGCCGACAAACAGAATGGTCGCGAATCGGTCCAGTTTTTGTTTTAAAATAATATAGTCGGAGGGTGAAAGTGAACAATGCGAATAAAATATATGAAATACACATAAAACGGATGTTATTTTAATTAAAATTCGGCATATCCGACCGATGGAAAATTAATTAGCGTACTTTTGCGTTCGACATTTTAATAAAGCGATTGTTAGGTGGATTCAATTAGTAGAGGCAAAAAGTCGCCCATTGTTTTTGTCGACAAATTTGTTGGGGCCAGCTATAAACGAATGATGGAAATAATTTTAGCATGGCGTAGATTACAATAATCGTTTTGTAAAGAGTAAAAAGAGACCTACGGTTGTACAGCAGTGGCGGCTCGTCAGGGGAGACAGAGGAGGCAGTGCCTCCCCTGTGAAAATTACAAATAAGTTTTTTGTATCAACTTATTATACTTACTTTAATTCCATTTTATAAAATTAATATCACTAGCACACAAAAAAAGAAAAGTGGTCATTACTTTTGACCAGACCCATCTAGGGTTGTGTATTTCGATGTGCGAAATCCGAATTTGAGGTCAGTTTAACACGTACACCCTCAAAATTTTGAGTAAATTGCAAAAAACCGATAAAAATCGCTAAAAATATCAAAAAAATGCAGTTATGCAAGCGAGAATTTTTTTACGAACTAGATCAAGTTTGTTTATTATGTATTTCGATGCGCTGAATCCGAATCTGACGTTGATATAGTTCGTCAACCCTCCAAATTTAGAATAAATTGCAAGAAACCACTGAAAATCGCTAAAAATCGTGAAAATTGAAGTTATGAAAACGAAAAAAATTTTTCGAACTAGATCATGTATGTTTTTTGTGTATTTTGATGCGCTGAATCCAAATCACAATTGATTTAGCTGATAGACCCTCCAAAATTAGAGTAAATTGCGAATAACCGTTGAAAATTGCTAAAAAATCGTGAAAAATTGCAATTATGCAAACGAAAAAAAATTTCTTAAACTAAATCAAGTATTTTTCTTATGTATTTTGATTCGCTGAATTCAAATCCGAAGTCGGTTTGGCTTGTACACCAAGCCAATTTGTTGCCAACTTTAAATAAATTGCGAAAAAATGCTAAAAATTACAAAAAATCGTAAAATAAACAGTCATGAAGTAGTAGATAATATCAAAAAAATAGTATTGTTCTTACTCACAGTAATAAACAAACCATGATTCCTTGCAAATTATACTATAATATCTATAGATTGTAATTAGAATTAAAAAAAAACGACCTTCCTTGATTTTACACTGTTCTTCGCTTGTATCGAACTCTTTTTCTTCGAATGTTCTATGCAGTAAGTTTCTCTTTCGTTTTCTATTTTCTCTCTTTATTTCTCTCTTTAAAGCCCAGTAAAAATCGGCCATCATGTTGACATTCCATATTCCTTGATACCAATTCTCCATTTCACTTATGTCTTGATGAAATCGTTCTTATTCTTCACTGTAGTCGATACAAGCGAAGAACAGTGTAAAATCAAGGAAGGTCTTTTTTTTTAATTTAAATTACAATCTATTGATGTTATAGTATAATTTGAAAGGAATCATGGTTTGTTTATTACTGTGAGTAAGAACAATACTATTTTTTGATATTATCTACTACTTCATGACTATTTTTTACGATTTTGGCTATTTTTAAAGTTTTTTTCGCAATTTATTTAAAGTTGGAGGGTGTACAAGCCATACCGACTTCGGATTTGAATTCAGCGCATCAAAATACATAAGAAAAATACTTGATTTAGTTTAACATTTTTTTTTTCGTTTGCATAATTGCAATTTTTCACGATTTTTTAACAATTTTCAGCGGTTATTCGCAATTTACTCTAACTTTGAAGGGTCTACCAGCTAAATCGATTTGGATTCAGCGCATCAAAATACACAAAAAACATACTAGATCTAATTCGAAAAAAAATTTTCGTTCTCATAACGTTTTCATAAATTTTTACGATTTATAACGGTTTTTTTGCAATTTAGTCTAAATTTGGAGGGTTGACAAGCTAACTCAACTTCAGATTCGGATTCAGCGCATCGAAATACATAATAAACATACTTAATCTAGTTCGTAAAAAAATTTATCGCTTGCATAACTGCATTTTTTTGCCGTTTTTAGCGATTTTTAGCGTTTTTTTGCAATTCACTCAAAATTTTGAGGGTGTACGGGTTAAACCGACCTCAAATTCGGATTCAGTGCATCGAAATACATAACCCTAGATGGGTCTGGTCAAAAGTAATGACCACTTTTTTTGTGTGCCGGTGTATTTAATATACTATCTATAATACTTTAATTACCTTTTTTACATACTTTTAATTACATTTTTAAATTCATATATCGGGTAAAAAGTGATTTATAAAAATAAAAATATTAATAAACATATGTCAAAGGAGTTTCTGTACTATTATTTGCAACATATTAGCCCTCATAAACGACACAGCGCTTAGTCTATCGCCGTGGTGGCAAGCCTCCGATGCCAATGTTTTCACATATGTATTTATAACTCACCTTCACTCGAAATTAAGGCAAAAGTAAATAATATGTCAAGGCGTAGCGACGATATTTTGCAACATTTTGAGCAATATTTTGAGGCGTAGCGACGCCTCAAAAAATTTTTCTCAGCAACGTACCTTTTTTATTTCACCATTACAAAGATATATTAATTGTATGTTCTTTTTCTACTTAACTTTTTTTTATTCTGAATATTTAAAAAGTTATAGTCAATTTATTATTGATTGCACTCTTGATCTGTTTTTCTCGTAAACTACTAGCTAAATGAATATCATTTCTGTAGAGAGGATATCAACTTACTTTCCTAATGGCAAATAAACTAAAATAAACTAAACTTAGTTTCTTAAACTAATGTTTAGACAACTAAAGCCGGAAGCTTGTGCCTTTTAAGACATAAATAAAAAATATAGCTTGCTAACGATGTTAATAGAAAACGTTGTTAAGCATCGCGATGCCTCATTTTTTTTTTAAAATAAACCTTCTTTATAATTCGTAACAATTTTTAATTTAGATGCGTTTTTTTGTATAACTCTATTTTATTTCCATTATTTCAAGAATTATGTCCAATTCCCAAAATCTTATTTGGTCTACTAAAACATCCGCTTAAAAATATTACCAATCTACTAAATATAGTCTATTTCTAAATTTCACGCCATTGAGAACATCTTCTAATGCAAGTAAGAACTGAGTAATAATCCGTATTCAACTTTCAAACCTTCCAGGATTTAACTATGAAAATATATGTGAAGAACAATTTTTGGCTAACTTTAAGTAAATACACACTTATTTATTAAAGTAACTGTTATTATTCTTTGTTAATATTCTTGGAATAAAGACAAATGGGCTGTACCCAAATAACACAGGTCTACAAAAAAAAAATATGTTCTGTCTTTGCAATAAGACCCATCATTTCCTATGTATTTTGATGCACTGAAACCAAATTTGGAAAAAAAATTCTACCGCATCAATTTTTTCTCTCCACCCCCATATAACCCCCATAAACTCTTACAGAGGAATTTTTTGAAAAAATTTCTTTAATTATTTTTTATGACCTTTATATTGTTTTTTGGGTCGCTGATTACGAATCTGAAGTCAAGAATAAATTTCGACTTAACGACAGCTGTCAACAAGCTGTCAAATTTCACTAAAATGTAATAAGTTGATATTAAATGCATATTCCTACGTTTTTAGGTCGCTGATTACAAATCCGAAGTCAAAAATGAATTTTGAATTAATGACAGCGGTAGCAAGCTGTCAGAGTATCAGACTGTCTGTCAGTCTATCTATTTGCTGTATGATACCTGAAGGGCATATAAATAGGAGTAATCTGGATATCTTTCACACCGGCACAGGTAAATTTTTTATGATGCAAGGTATCGGATGCTCATTACTATTTTGTTGTAGATGTTGTTATATTTGTGAATGAGCTACTTAGATCTTTTTATTTATATCAATATTGTTCTTTTTCTTGTTTTGGTTTTTGTAACTGTTATACCGGGTGGACCATTTTAACCTTTAATAGGAAATAACTCGGCCGGTAAGCGAAAAAATTAACAAAAGTTGTTGGGCAAGGATAAGGACGTACGACGTAACCTTAAATTTAACCTCGACGTTGACCTTGAGGGTTATTTGAAGGTCAAAACAACTTTTTCAAATGGAAACAACTATTTTTAACCCTGGATTTGAAGAGCGAGAAATTTTACGTCTAAAATGGTACTTGTCAACAAGGTCATGGCAAGGTCGAATGAAGGTCAGTTTTTTACTTTTTAGTGAAATTTGACAGCTTGTTGACAGCTGTCATTGAGTCGAAATTTATTCTTGACTTCAGATTCGTGATCAGCGACCCAAAAAACCAAAACAATTTTTTTTTAAATTTCCTCTATAAGAGTTTATGGGGGTTATATAGGGGTGGAGAGAGAAAAATTGATGCGGTAAAAATTTTTTTTTGCCAAATTTGGTTTCAGTGCATCAAAATACAGAGGAAATGATGAGTCTGACTGCAAAGACAGAACTTTTTTTTGTAGACCTGTGTAATTTGTGTGTTGATTTGAAGCAAAAAATTACTGCTGCCTGTGCTGAATTAGGTAGAAATATTTTCAGAAAAGTAACTTCTAATGAACTAAGAAAACGTTACGATTTGTGCTTAAAAAACAATGGTGCATATTGAACATTTATTAAGTAATTAATTTTTAATTTTTCTGGTTGTTGTTATTATTTTATTTTATTCACTCGTTTGTAAAGATTTAAGTAGCATTTGCATGTATATTGTTTATTGTTTATGTATCTAAAGATATTTGTTTATTATAAATTATGCAATATTTCAGCTATCAACACCTAGGTTTAATATATATATTTTGTGTTGTAAATAAAAACATATTTACTTATGTATTATGTATATGTTGAACGAGGAATAGCATACGAAAATTTAATTCCAAATGTTGCAATATTACTATAAAGTAATTTTTGGGAAAATCAGCCATACGTTGTGAAATAAAGTAAATATAAAAAAACAGGTAGGTATTTTGCTAAAAAAAAATTCTACGTCATCATTAAACTATATTTTTATTTCCGTCTTAACTCTTAGTAAAAGCAAGTAAACTGATATATTCTTATACAGAAATTGTATTCATTGAGTTAACAGTTTACGAGAAAAACAGATGGGTCACTAAATAATAAATCGACCATAAATTTTTAAATATCCAAGATACAAAAAAAATGTTAGATAAAAAAAGAACACCCAATTAACATATCTTTATTATGGTAAAGTAAAAAGGGTATGTTGCTAAAATAATGTTTTTGAGGCGTTAAGACATCTTTTTTTAATTTTGCCTCAATTTTGAGCGAAGGTGAGTAAAAGTGATTTACCGTTCACAAAAATTAATTTCTCTCAGCTGTTTTCGAGAAAAACTCTCTAAATCGATAACCCTGTACGCCGACAGTCGATAAACAAAGTCCGACCCTGGAATGACCCTGATGACCCTGAGATCCGATCTCTATTTATAAATATGCCTCGAACTGTGAGCTTCGCCACACTTGTATACAAGGTCCAACGACCGATTTGATGTCCTCCAGGAGCTCGCCCGAACAGGTCATTCTCTGTTATTATTTCGAGGGCTTATCTGGTAATATAAAGAGCAGGGTCGGTTAAAGCGGCCATTACAAGCGAACGTACACTCGGTTGCCTGCCGATATTTTCGCTACATTTTAGATAATTGGAACATTCCGGGCCGGGTTCCCGGCTTAATAATGAACTTAATTTCGATTAAATGTACAGCGGTTTGCCCATAAGCTTGAGGGTATCGGGTTCGGGCGTAGTTATGTCAAGAAAATTAACTGGGGAAGGTCGGTTTCGGGCTTAGCGCCGGATTTCGCGCAGACTTTGCATTCTATCGGAGGCGGAATCGCGATTTGCAACATTCTTACGAAAATTTCGGCACCGATAAAGTTCGATTTACGGTCGGGAAGGTGCGGCGTAATATGCGCAGAATGCGTGTCGAAACTGAGATAGTATAATAGCTGAGGAAATTGTAATATTTAAGAATCCACCCTCACATCCAATTGTTCCACATTTAATTACGAGTAAAGCGCTAAAAACGTCTTGAATATGTTCTTACAAGGCTGATATTTGGTGATGACCTTGATGACCTATTTGACCTCTACAGTGTCATTTATAAAGTGCGCATTATATGGGAAATATTTTTATTAACGGCTTTTTTGAAATATAACTTTGGGGTTAACTTGTGTTTCTAAAATTATGAATAATAACCCACTCGATCGGGGTTAGATCGAATTTGACATTTTTTCAAAAAAATCGCTCGGAATGAGTCTTTGTTGCTTTTAATTTTAAAAAGTTTCATTAAGAAGAGTTTATTACTAATTTCTACATACGAGGTGTGTAAATTAAGTAATGATACTGATTTTTTTTTTAATTTTTTCGTTTGAATAGAATTACAATTCAGTATTGTCTCCTTCAAAATAACTTCCTCGGGAAACCATACAACGCTGGAGACGGTTCCTCCATTACTCCTACTAGTGCTAGAACTCATATACTGGAATAGCCTTCAGTTACAAACTTATAGCCATTTGAATGTTTTCTATGGTCCCAAAATGAAGTCTCTTGAGGTGATTTTTCAATCTCGGAAAGAGAAAAAAGTCACAGACTCCAGTCAGGCGAATAAGGGGGCCGAGAAGCCACAGGAATATTTTTACTGGCTAAAAACTCGTTTACTGAAATGGCTGTGTGACAAGGCGCATTGTCGTGATGCAACATTCAGTTGTTCCTGATGTTTGGTCTCACACGCATGACCATTTTCCAAGAATCTCTCTGTAAAAGTGTTGATTTACTGTTTGGCCTGGAGGCACAAACTCTTTGTGGACAATTCCCTGGCTATCAGCATGCCATTTGATCTTCGACTTGCTCATTCTTCCTTTTTTGGGTCTTGGATAGCTTGAAGTGTGTCATTTCATGCTTTGGGACTTGTTTCCGGGTCGTACTCAATCACCCAAGTCTCTACACCAGTAATGACACGTTCCATAAAATGGGGATCATTTTCAATCTATTCCAAAAAAGTCAACACACCTTTCTCTCCTGATGTTCTATTATTCCTGCGAAAGGTCTTTTGCGACCATTTTTGCGCAGATTTTTCTCATCCTCAATTCGTTAATCAAAACCTGATGAACAGTGGTGTGATTCAAATTTAACTCTTCTCCGATCATTCTTGTCGTCAACCGACAAGCTGAACGCACAAGGTCGAGTATCATTTGTAATGTTTCACTGATTTTTAAAGCACAAGTTAAACCTAAAGTTAGATTTCACAAAAAAACGTTAATAAAAACTTTAACTATGCGCACTGTATGCCATGTATAACCTTATGATTTTTCTGTCAGAAATTATCTTTAAGACCCATATGACGTTTATAACCAGTATGACCCCAATGACCTACATAAATTTTGAACGGCATTACCTTTGTGACCTTTATGAACCATGCCATTTTAATGACTATTATGATCTTTATAACTATTATGACTTTTATGACCTCTTTTTGAAATGGATATGGAAATAAAAATTAGATTAGATGCTTAATAAAGTGATATTTGAAATTTTCCACCACAAAAACCTATAAAACGACGTGTTACCTGTACAATAGGTACATGTTTTTTTTTTTTAATTTTATTCTTCCTATTTTGAATGCTCACCTCTCTTTCATCAAACACTCAAGCCCCCAACCTACTGAGCTAAAAACTTTTACATTTGCAGACTGTCGGTCAAGAGTGTTAGCAATCTCTTCATAACTTTGCTTGTCAGATAAACTTTGAAATATTTGGAAAGTTGATCAAAAAGGACTAAATTCGAAGTATCTAACAAAAGTGATTATCTGGGCAGTCCTCAATTTCCTTCAGTTTCTTTTATAATAGAACGTATCAATATTGAGTATTCACCTACTCAAAATATAATTCCTTCATGCTAACAATAAATCGAAATATCAATTTTGAGCGGGTTTATTTTAATATATTCTGAAATTCATCACGCTTGAGAAATCTTCCTTACTTATAACACTTCAGAAGCACATTTATTTATGTACCGAACAGTTGAACCAAACACCGTGTTACATTAAATCTGAATTAGATATGTTGCGATAAAACTTTTGCTGTTTATCATGTTAGGTGAAGTTCGGAGAAGTTATCAAACATTAATTTAGTCGAATATTGTCGACGAGAACGGGGGAGGCTGTGTTACAGTGCCGGATCAACACAGCGAAGATTAAAATTCTATGTTTAGTCAGAAGCTTTGAAGGTTTCAATTTTATCGTTTTAATATCATTAACATTCACGAAAAGTTTCAAGTTGATTTGTTTAGTTTTAATGGAGTGGCAGATATTTAGATTGCATGCTACAAGATAAAAATCGATTTTTGCAGAATATTGATGTTTTTGCTGCAGAAAGTTGACTGGAAACAACTGTACTGCGTGAGTTAAAACATATGTCTCATTGTTTGTCTTTCATCATTTAGCACGTTAACATATATTATTTTTGTTTAGTATTGTCACTGGTTGTGTATGGAAAATTGTCTCTTTGCGTTAACATTAAGAAGAGAAAGAGAGCCTTTCCCTTTCAGTAAGGAAATGTTTCATGCAAAAGTTGACGTTCATTGCATTAACTGATTAGTGGAAATGTAATCTTTACTGTTGATATTTGCTGTCAATTACTTAGTTACTTTGAAGCTCCTGTTCACGAGAGACGAGCTCAGAGGGAAGTGATTCCAGTACCAGGCAACATGATGGTGTCCGACCACATAGTGTCTAACATTATGAAAGGGTTATCCAAGAGCTCTTCAGATTATTCTACAGGAAGAAAATTCGCCAGTGACGGTGTGTCTTAAAATTCGTTTAACTTTTTCATTTCCAAACTACTATTTTTTTTGGAATTCGAATAATTGGAACAATCTGAACCACTTGAATCACGACTAAACAACACATGATAAATAGGGTCTGGAAAGTGTGTCACAACGCAGAGTTAAACTGCGTTCAACCATTCAGAGCTCGTACGTATGCATGGGCAAGAAAGACATGCGTAGATAAGTTACAAGGCGCTTAAAAATACGGTTTATACTTTAATTATCATAGAGTTGTATAGGCCGATTCTGTGTTTTGGCACACATTTCCGGACTCTAATGATAAATATTAATGACAAATTTATGCGTTTTGCTTATTCTTTCAATTTAGACAATAAGAATGGTGAAAGTGTGTCAACCTAATAAGCTTTAGAACAACGTATTGCTGCTTGTGTTTAAAAGCAGAGTACTACTTGTTATTCGCTGTTAATAAAATTACAAGATCATTACAAGGTACTAGTTATTGACCAAAGGATTTTTCAGATGCACTGTGCTTAAACTATTTCTATAATAAGCATTTTATTTACACTAATTTATTCGAATATATAGCAGTATTTCACTAGCACCCTGTATATACTAACATTTCCATATTTAACGAACTTATGCTTTTGCCAGTATGCCTTATTTGTTTTTGAGGGGTTTATCCAGTACGGCGTAAAGGGCTGGATCCGGTCCTGTCGCTTCAGCTCGGAGAATTAGTCGTTACATTAAAAGCGATAAAAGTTGGCTGAAGAAGGACGAAAATGGGGAGCTTGGTAGGCGTCCACTCGAGAAATTGCATTATTTGACAAAATAATAACTGCCTCGCTATCGTAATCGCCCTAATGCCTTATTAATTAAAATCTTATTCCAGATAAAGCCCCGGCCTCCTCCGAACCGATTGTCTTTGCGAGTGACGCCTTGTCGCTATAAGTAAACAGTCTTAAGTTGCAATTTGCGAAGTTTAAACGCAATTAGTTCTAAAATGAGGAAGTAGTATCTTAAAGAGACTCCGCAATTTTAATTGTTTGACAAAAAAACAACAACCATATATTTATGTGTTCTTTTACAATATGCTAAAAAACGAAATTGTCTTTTATTTGGCTCGCTATTTAGCAGGAGTTACCATACTTGGATTACTATTACAATTACGTATGGGGTAGGTGTGTACTTAAGCCGATATGCACTTAAGCCGATGCTTATTGTGTCCCCCACAAGCTAGTCATTCCATTAGTCCTGCTTCCTTAAGGTAACCAGGTCACGAATGATGGTTAAAATGGGCTTTTTCACGCGTTTAGATATTTTGCTCCTGTTCAGTTGGTATTTAAGATATAAACTCGCGGTTTTAACCATGCTTTAGAGGGCGAATTACGGATTAAAATGAGTACTAAACAAACCCTGTGACTTTATTAGTGTGAAAGTTATTAAAATTACAAAATGTCAAGAAAAAAATAAAAAAAGATAAAATTAACTTATTTAGGTACACTTTTCTCCTTAACCACTGGTGCTATCTGCTCCAAATTGATGGTGAACCTGAAACAAGAGTAAGGCAACATTGTATACATAAAATTTTCAACCTTTTGCCTAAATTGCAATTTTTGTACCTTTTTTCCTTGAAAAAAGTCAAAAATCACTCTTTAAAAAAAATGCATTGGGATTTAAAATAAAGTTAAAAATGGAATACAAAGATGAATTTAGATATAAAAGATGAAGGACATAAAGGATAAGCACTGTGCAAAATTTCATCAAAATAGGTTGAATAGTTTTTTTGCAAATGGTACCTCAAGGTCAAAAAAGGAACTTACGGGGAAAGGCTAAAGAAGTAAGGCATGGGGTGGAGGGACTCTAGAACTGTCCTGGGCCATACATATCTTCTGCTAAAGCTTCCTCCTCATCTCTCTGTCTTTTCCTATTTCTAGCTGCTATCCTGCCTTCTTTAGTAGATGCTTGGGCCACCTTTTCAGCTTCTTTCACCCGTTGCTCATCCAACAAGCGCAATCCTGTTTCCAGGTTACATCCTGATTTTATCCCCATTTTTTTCTAAGACTGCTTTCCTGCTCTGCTTTCCTGCTTTTTGGGGTTAAATAGTCGCGTTGGTATAACATGTCATACATTTTCTGAAAGGGGAAAGCGCGGGCTTCCAAATAGGACTGTTTTTAAAAAATCGATTTTTTGACCCCATTCGTGACCTGGTTACCTTAAGAAATTTAAGGACAGTTTCTAGTGAAGCGTCTCTTACTTCTTTTGGTTCTATTGTAGCCCCAAAGTTCGAATGCTCAACAGCTGCCATTGCTGGGCATTCGCATAAAGTGGAAGGGGGTTTCTTCCTGCTCTCCACACCTCTTGCAATCAGGATTATTTTTCACCCCAGTTGTGGTGAGATGTCGCACGAGTGGGCAGTGTCCTGTGAACAGTCCTACTCGTCTCAGCTCGTTTCTACCCAGTTTTATAAGGTCTATTGACTTGTCCCGGGATGGTTCGTCAATGATCATCCGCGATTGTCTCACCTCGGGGACTTTCTCCCGGTGAGAAATATGTTTTTCTCTTAATAGGTACCTATTAAGAGAAAAACATATTTATGGCCCTCCTGGCTGTCCGGTAGGCTTTTAGAGTTTTGATTTAAATTTTCTTTAAAAAAATATGGATCAATCATTCGATTGAAAGTTATTGCACACCAAACGTTCACTTTTAGAAATTTTGACTTTTAGAAGTAACTGAAAAAGACGGATATTCTTGTGTGTCTTTGAATGTGTGTCTTGCTAATATCAATTTGTCTCTCTTTCATAGTGATAGTTTTGGATTTTCTTCGACTGAATTTAAAACTAGAATTGTGGCTGCATCATCGTCATCATGGACACTTACATCATAAATTGTATGTTGTAAAGTAAACATTATTTAGAATTAAAAAATCAATAATTGAAATTTCAAGCGCTTTGTCAAACATAATTCAAACAATAACACTTGTCTCATTGATGGCTTACTGGAATTTCAAATATTCTAATTAGGGACTTGAGAAGAAATAGTGTAAAGACAACCTATTAACTACAGTGTCGATTGACTAAATGGTTATCTGGATGTGTTGTTTCTTCAAAATAAATTTTTAAATTAAATTGTTGGGGTTTATGATTTCTTATTATGTCTGCGCCTTTAGTAAACATATTTTTTAAAGGCAAATGGCTATACTTCAAACGTATAACAATGATAAAAATTGCGGAATCTCTTCAAAATACTTAATATCGACTAGTAGGTCATGCTTTCACATTTGAGTATTAAATTTAATTGGAAACAATTTTTCTTAATAACTCATTTACATAGCGCTAATATTTAAGGTACTTTACTCTTCATTGTTATTTAATTTTTGCTATTTTTGAACACCCTTGAACAAACAACAAACTTTCTGGACGTTTCAAGATAGGCAAAACTTTTTATGAAGAATTACTTTTTGTCGAAAAATTAAATTTTTTGTCCATTTCACCTATAGGTAACTCAATCCGGGTACACCCTGTATGTATAACATATACGTGGAACTTGACCCCCTAACGTTCATATAAAAAAAACAACTGAATAACTCTTCGGATAAGCTGCCCAATTGAAAACTGAATTAAAAACTGCTCAATTTTGTGCACAATGCAAATAACATACAGATCAATTCTGCTATCATCAGCAAGTGAATAGGTGCCTAAGATTTCCATTCAACAGCTTTATTTCTCTATCCGTGTATAAATTATGCCGTCAATTATATCCGACGTAAATTAATGAATTGCCCAATTAAACCTAGCCGTCAATTGCGAACTGCGAACTTTGCCAATTTCGATTCATTGTTAGGAGGAGTAATTATCCGGGCATAATTAAGAAGAGCTCACTGCATACTCCTCCTCTTTGTCTTTGTAGGGAAACGATGTGTACCGTGCGCCTGATGGAGCTGAAGGGAGAGCCTTTGTGGCCGCTTCTTCATATAATATACGCGAAAAGTTTCATCCGCATCAAGTATTACATTACAGATATAAATAAGCTACATACTGCTTAATTAAGCAACCTATTAATATTTTATGTATTCCTTAAAAAGTTTTCCCATTAACAGTGAATAAAACAAACGAATTTGTTACAAAGCGAAATATATCAACAAAATCCCACCAAAAGTTAGTTTGGTATTCAGTTGATTTATTGGTATTGAGCCATTCCCTCGAAATGCCTAAAATTTTAAGTTTGGAGAGCAGTGCATTCTTTATACAGGGTGTTAATTAAGTATGTACACAAACTTGAAGGAATAAAACTTTGATTGATTTTAAGACCAAAAGTTCCTATAGATGTAGGTCCTAAATGGCTTCGTTTTAAAAATACGGGATGTTGAATTTTGTATTCCAAGCAGGTTTTCCTTTCATAATTAGAAAATGCCAAGTCGTAACAAATTGAAATTTGGTGGACAATTTTAATGCATTAAGAGGGTACTTTTAAGCAAAAAACTATTTTTATCATTTTACCAACGTGCGCAGGGATAACCTGCGTGGTTTAATTGAAGAAAAAAAATAGTACGCCACTTATGTATGTTTTAAAAATTCTAATACGATTTTTTTACAACAATTAATTCTAAACAAAATATTCTCTCGACATTTTTGAGAAAAATGAAAAAAAAAAACTTTGGGAGTCCAAATTTTCAACTAATTTCCGTAGGTGTTTTTGAAAACTTTTACGAAATTCTTTAAAATTCATTTTATTTTTTTAAATTAAAGCTTGGTAGCCATTTTAAGACTACATTTTGAAAGCATTTAAATATTTTTAATTCGACCGTAACTTTCTCAAGATTTTTCAAGAAAAAAATGACACGTTACTGACTAAATTTAAAAAAAAATACGAACAGGCCACGAAAAGAATTGAATTTCGGACGTACAGGGTATTGAAATAATGATTAAGGGGCTTTCCCGCTTTTCGGTTTCAAAAAATCGTTTTTTTTTTTACTGAAATCGATGCGTTATACATTCAAATTTATTGTCCTGGAATTTTAAAGTGATCCGCGTATTAGATTTCGAGTTACAGCCGGCTTAGTGACGACGGTCCCGGCGCTTGAAAAGAGTCACGACGGGAAAATGGAGGTGGACAGTGTAAAGGAAGTGTTTCAACGATCCGAAGAAATGCATAATGTAAAATATGCTCAGTATATTGGCGACGGGGACAGTAAGACCTTCAAGGCGATTTTGGATTTGGACTCGTACAACAACGATCCGAAAATAATGAAAAAGGAATGCGTCGGTCACGTGGAGAAAAAACGCATGGGAACCAGGCTCCGTAATGCGAAGAAAACAAACAAGGGACTCGGGGGAAAAGGTACAGGAAAACTGACCATCAAGGTAATAGGCGAATTGACAACTTATTACGGTCTGTTACTTATTATTATCCATTCGGCTAAATACGGATTCAGTGGAAAAAATGCGTGACGCTATCTGACGTGAAGCCAAAACGAGGTCTACAAGGCAGATGATGACGAACGGTAAGTAAAAAAATTTCATAATTATATGAAAAAAAAAAAACGTAAAAAAAAACTTCAAACGCATTTTTCTCAAAACAACGTTTTTGAAACTGGAATGAGATTGTTCTCTGACACTAATTAACCGATTTTAATGATTTTTCTTTTAAAATGTTCACAAATGATGCCGTTACTGATCTACTTAGGATTTTTTTTATATTGCAAAAAATTCGATTTTTAATACCAATTTAAAGGTAGAAATTTAAGGTGAAAATCGAACTTTTTTTTCAAAATTGCACCAAATCGCGTAAAATTTGAATTACAAAAAACCCCTATGACAACCACTAACAACAACCCTATATTTTATAAAAATGTTTCATTTTTTGATTTCAGATGAATAGCGTCGTACAAAATTCTCATTTACATGAGACACGTCCGCCTGAAGTAGCTGCATTGGAACAAGGATCGACGGCCGCCATTTTGGTTTAAAAAAATAAATAAAAAACTAAATGTAACCTACATACCTGTATCCTTTAATTAAAAAAATGTCTCAATCCGTTTTATACTTTCTTCAAAAAAAAACTCCCAAAAAAAACCAGCGAAAAAGGGAAAGTAAAACTTTTTAGAAAAAAACGTTGGACTTTAATTATTTTTTAATTACTTAATATTAATAGTAATTTCAGTAAATGAAAATTAAACCATTTTCCTCAATCCTGGAGTGGGTACTGGAACCTTCGGCGTAGAAACAAAAAACTGAACTCCTCAAACTGAACGGTAACTTTTTCCTAGACTACACGTGCTGAAAATAACCACCTTAACCATTATTAAACCCGATGTGCTTTGAAAAACAATTGCAGTATCTAGTAAACAACTTCACAATTGTCAATTTATTATAAGGAAATTATTTGCGGTTCTAAGTACGTATTTTTGGTTAAGATTTTCCGTTCAAAATGGTCCAATTTACTACTAGTGAAATGGCAGACATGTACTTCTGTTATGGAATGGCCAATGGTAAAACTCAAGAAGGTTATCCCTGCACACGTCGTTGGTAAAATGTTGGAAAAATAGTCTTTTGCTTAAAAGTACCCTCTTAATTCGTTAAAATTGTCCACCAAATTTCAGTTTGATACGACTTGGCATTTTCTAATTATGAAAGGAAAACCTGCTTGAAATACAAAATTCAACATCCCGTATTTTTAAAACGATGCCGTTTAGGACCTATATTTACAGGAACTTTGTTTTAAAATCAATCAAAGTTTCATTCCTTAAAGTTTTTGTACATACTTAATTAACACCCTGTATAACTTGTACATCTCAGGTTATTATAAAGCGTGCATTTATGTGCTTTAACATTATTACATCTTAGAGTGGGACTTTACTATGCAACATGAAATGAGAAACTTCAAGATATATTCTATATGTTTTATTAGATGAATTTCGTTTAGTCCACAATACAACCGAAGTAAACCGAAATCTGGTGGCCGCGTATGGCGACAATGTCTCTAGTTTAGCAACATGTAAAAGATGGTTCGCACGCTTCCGATCATCGACGACAAATAACGATCTGGTAGGCCACCTCAACTGGATATCGAGCGCTTGAGTACGATTGTCGAAGCAACCCTGTATGGAACCACACAGAGATGGCACGAGAGCTCGGCAGTAGCCATTTGCACATAACATTTCTCCCGCAGTCGTTGTTTTGTCTGGTTGAACAATCTTGTTACCGGGAATGAAAAGTGAGTTTTGTTTAGCTCAGAGCCGTAAGCGCCAGTGGGTAAACGCAGATGCTCCAGCATAATCTGTACATAAACTTGAAGTCCACCCCAAGTACAAAAACAAGATTACAAAAACTTTTTAACCCTGTGCTCTTTGCAAAATTTTCATTTTGATTAAAGTTACAGCTTTAGCTTTTTGCTTAAAGTTAGAGCTACAAAGTTACAGTGAAAGTTACATTGTAATATCAACAAAATAACATTGTAACATAAAATAAAATTGTAACATCATCAAAAACGAAATGCTGGTGTGAAATAACAATATCGTATAAAAATTATACGTGATTTCCTCTAGTTAGAATTGTACTGTGAGTAGAGATTCGATTATCTTGAAATTATCTTCGCCCAAATATATAAAATGTATAAATTCATTTTCAAATTCATCCAGGCAATGATTTTTAAATCACATTTTTGTGGCTAAAATCGCCAAGTGAATTGCCAAATAATTGGGTCTATGTTCGTACTAAATGCATACGAAGTACATTTTAAATCATCTTCCACTTATTAACTATTTTTTATTAACAATATTTAATATATATTCATTATTTTATACATTTTAATATGTATTACATTTATTAACAAATATAACTATATATAGATGGTTAGCTAATAACGCTGTTATTTTTTGTAAAAGTACATTCTGTTAACTGCTGGTTACCTTCTATGATTAAAGAAACCAGTGATTACTTAACCATATAAATAACTAGTTGCAAAGAGTACCGGGCCCTAGTCTAATTAAATGTGGTAGTAGTGATTTCTTAGTCAGCAGTTTCTTAATCACTTCCTGATGATGTCAACATAGTTAGCGGAACGCGCGCGTTCTGTGTAAGAGTAGCGTTTCATTATTGGTGGGAAAAGCATTTAAGCTTGTGTCTAATAGTGAGATCTACGAGGTGGGTATATTAAGTAATGAGACTGATTTTTTTTAATTTATTTTTTATTCGAATAGAATTACAATTCAGTATTATCTCCTTCAAAATAACTTCCTTAGGAAGCCACACATAGCAGTGCTGGGCAAAAAAAAATCATAAGGACTCAAGTCAGGCGGATAAGGAGGCCGAGGAGTCACAGGAATGTGGCTCTGACTAAAAACCCGTTTACCGAAATGGCTGTGTGACAAGGCGCATTGTCGTGCTGCAACATCCAGTTCTTGATGTTTGGTCTCACACGCATGACCCTTTTTCGAGGTTTTTCAAGAACCTCTCTGTAAAAGTGTTTTACTGTTTGGCTTGGAGGCATAAACTCTTTGTGGCTATCCTGGCTATCAAAAAAGCAAATCAGCATGCATTTGATCTTCGACTTGCACATTCTTGCTTTTTTGGGTCTTGGAGACTGAAGTGTGCCATTCTATGCTCTGGTGCTTGGTTTCCGGGTCGTACTCAATTACCCAAGTCTTATCACCAGTAATGACACGTTCCATAAAATTTTGATCATTTTCAATCGATTTCAAAAAGTCAAGACACCTTTCTTTCCTGATGTCCTTTTGTCCTCATCCCAAATTCGTTAGTCAAAATCTTATGAACAGTGGTGTGATTCAAAGTTAACTTTTCCCCGATCATTGTTGTCATCAACCGACGATCTGAACGCATAAGATTCCTTATTCAATCGACATTGTCATCGGTTCTTGAAGATGGAGGCCTTCCGCTGTGTGGTTCATCTTCAATCGACTCTTCCTTCTGAGAATACCTTAAACCACCAAAAAACCTGGGCTCTTGACAAACACAGTCTCCGTAGGGGTGTTGAAGTTTTGCAAAAGTACCCATTGTGCTGTGTCCAAGTCTGAAGCAAAACTTGATAGCACACTGTTGCTCAAAATTAATTTCATTCATTTTTAAAACGCGCTAGATAAAACCGGTTTACGAAAACAGTCACGAAGAGCAAACAAATGACTCAAACAAGTTCAAACTTGTACTGAAGGTGCATTACATGTTAGCCTATCGCCCTTCCAAGTCCCGTCTCCGCAGTGTTGCTAGATCGGGCGCTACGTTGCCATGCTTAGTACTAAATTTACACACCTCGTATCATAATTAATTGCAGACGATTTGTTAACACGATTAACTTTTCGCGTTCTTACGGCTTGATACGCGAGATCCCCCCACAATTTGTCCGCGTTACGGTGAGACCTAAACGGCCGGTAAATATACTCATTCTACGTAAACATAAATCGCCGGTTTAGACGCGATGCTTATTAGCTGGCTGCTCGCCAAACATAACGTTTTAAGGTTTACAATTTTGCGGGGAAGGCGAGAAACTAAATTTAATCAGGCAACTTTCGAATTGCGCCGCAGCCAACTCGATGAATATTTTATTGCGCGTTCGGAAATTAGCTTAATTCGCTGTTTATGGGCAGAGCGAAAAATTGTTGTAACTTCTCGGCGGCTGACTAACGAGCGGTCGTGCTCGCCGCGTAATTTCCTCGTGCACCGTGCGCCATGGAAATTATGCCAACAGAGAGAGGCATCCGTGTTTCTTCGGGAGCATTCTAGGAAATTGCGGACCGGTGTCGTCCTTAATGGGACTCGTCAGCGCAGTGTATCAGAAATCTATATGCTTCAATGAAACTATAAATGTCATCATTAATGTCCGGAAAGTGTATTAGGCAGGGTAGGTCTTGTAGTCCGTCATATCAGTGACGGAAGGACATACGAGCGACCAAAAAGACAGTCAATCGCTTGTGTCATTCAGAAACACCGACTGTCTTCAGTGCTTGAGCGTACGATGCCACGACCAGTAGTGTTTTTGCATTTCCTCTTGGTAAACATGAGCGATTTGGACTGTACATAATGGTTGTAGAAGGAAAATTAATGGTTCACATCTACTGAAGTTAAAGGTGCAAATGCAAAATACGAGGTCTGTAAATTAAGTAGACTGATTTTTTTTTTATTCGAATAGGGTTATTGTCTCCTTCAAAATAACTTCCTTGAGAAGCCGCGCTGGAGACGGTTCTTCCATTCCTCCACTCATATACTGGAACAGGCTTTAGCTGGTCGGTTACAGCCGTTTGAATGTTGTCTATGGTCCCAAAATGACGTCCCTTGAGGTGATTTTTCAATCTCGGGAAGAGAAAAAAGTCAGGCAAAGAAGGGGACTGAGGAGCCACAGGAATGTGTTTCACTGGCTAAAAAACTCGTTTACTGAAATGGCTGTGTGACAAGGTGCATTGTCGTGATGCAACATCCAGTTGTTTTTGATGTTTGGTCTCACACGCATGACTCATTTTTTTCAAGAACCTCTTTGTAAAAGTGTTGATTTACTGTCTGGGCTGGAGGCACAAACTTTTTGTGGACAATTCCCTGGCTATAAAAAAGCAAATTAGCATGCATTTGGTCTTCGACTTGTTGTTTGGATCTTGGAGAGCTTGAAGTGTGCCATTCCATGCTTTGGCGCTTGGTTTCAGGGTCGTACTCAAACACCCAAGTCTCATCACCAGTTCCATAAAAAGAGAACCATTTTCAATTATTGATTCCAAGAAGTCAAGACACCTTTTTTCTCCTGATGACCTTTTGTTCCTGCGAAAGGTTTTTTTGAACCATTTTTGCGCAGATTTCAGTATACGCATTTCAGTAAACCAGTTTTTAGCCAGTAAAAACATTCCTGTGGCTCCTCAGCCTCCTTATTCGCCTGACTTGAGCCCTTGTGACTTTTTTCTCTTTCCGAGACGGAAAAATTACCTCCAGGAAAGTCATTTTGGGACCACAGAAAACATTCAAACGGATATTCCAGTATATGAATTCCAAACTGCTATGAGGAATGGAAGAAACGTCTCCAGCGCTGTGTGGTTTCCCAAGGGAAGTTTTTTTTGAAGGAGACAATAACACCTTTATGTATATTGTCTTTAGAAAATGATTTATTTATTTCATTATTCTTTTCTTGAATATTATTCATAATAAAATTTGTTTGACGTATTTCATTTTTTTAAGCAAGTTTATTTGCATAATTTTCTCATCGCCCTAACGTTTTGTTGTCGCATCGTTAGAGTTTACGGGATTATTTAAATTATATATGCGTTTGTGTTGCATGTCTAGACAACCATTTTCAGTTAATGCTAAGCTGAATCGCGAAGATGAAGACTGTGTAGAAGAACGACCGAATTTGTCAATTGTCATTGTAATAATGCAATTGAAATAAAATACATCGTTTATTAATATATTAATTTTAGCTTCTCTTATTTCTTCCACAATGGAAACAATTTCATTATTATGATTAGTATGACCGGCTTGTTGCGATGCTAGTAAAAGTCTAAGTCTATCTACTAATTCGTTAGGATTATCCCAGTATACAGTGTCCGTATCATTTGTCGAATATTGCATTAATCCTGTTCTTACATGAGACTTTTCACGTTTTTTAGAAGTTTATTAATAAGATTATATTTAAAACCTCTATTTCCTGCCTTTTGTTCCGTTTTATCAAAATTGCGGTATAACACGCCAGAAGCAATTATAATTTCTAAATATATGGAGATATCATTTTCTTCACATTTTTCTAATTGTGTTTTTTAAAGTAAATTTATTAAGCCAGAATTTAGATTGTAAACCTTATCATTTATAAAAATATTATCGCATGTAATTGTAAATGGCAAACTAGCAATTTTCCAAACATTTTCTGTAGCGTTAAAATAAGGACCATATTTGTAATCAAGATCAGTTTGTTGAATATTTAGATTCTATAAATCTATCCGTCGAATTTGATATATGTGTTCGAGGTGTGAATGATGTTTGTGATTGTAAAGGATACTCTAGGCGATCAATCATTTTGATCAAAAGCTTGAGTCAATCGATTGTCTCAAGCGTGATTGACCGTTTAGAAACCCGTTTGACGCTTGAGGCAAGCATTGACGGTGATTGATAGAAAGTTTGACTGACTCAAGTGGTTGAAGAGGACGCTTGATCGTCTAGGGCAATTTCCGTCAAGCAATACGTCAATCACTCGGTGGAAACCATTAAAATATATAGAGATTTACTTGGAAAATAATTACCTGAATGTTTTCCTTCAATGCCTTTGTAATTGCTGAGCAAGTTTCCATTATGATGAACTCCAGAGTCTGAGGAGCAATGGCGCACATGAATTTTAGGTCTTCTAAATCTATGCCAGATGCTAGGTACCTCAATGTGATAGACAATCTCTGACTTGCAGAAATCGCTTCACGCATATTTGTATCCTTCTTCTCGATGTCGGGGCGTACTCCAGTAGATAATCAGAACACTCTTGGTCCATTCTCAAAAAGTTCCTGTAGTCCTCTGGTTCCGAATCACGCAGAAAATTGAATAAATGTTCATGAGTGAAGCGGTTTCTCTTTGTACCACTCCTTGAACCACCGTCGTTTTTTCTTTTGTTGTTTTTTCCTCTTGAGGGCAACCAGTGTTAAGTCGAGGAAGCCCAAATCTGTATTCGAAACCATTGTTCACCGCCAAAATCAACAACAGGTTAGAACAAACAACAAGTGTGCACTAGTCCACTTCATGACTTCCACTGATGAGGGGGTTTTCATCAAAAGATTGAAGAGCTGATTTAGATTGATTGAAGCGCGCGTCAATCGATTGACTCAATCGTTTGATCAATCAGATCGATCGTCTAGGGCCTCCTTAAGAGATGCGATGAATTATCAGCAAATGTAAAGCGATCTTCTTCATCTCCTCTTAAGGATATATCAGTTTTTAATGGTGTACCAGTTGTTAATGGTAGTAGTATCCATTGTTGGCTCTAATTTCTTAACAGAAGCTGATGGGACATCGACTAACTTTTTAGCGGCGTCGGCACGGCGTTGTGATTTGACATTAGGCCACGCCCCCCGGCTCCTGTATCCTGAAAAGTGGCGTAGAATCCCCATATTCTTAACTACTTGCGCGTTTTTGCCACGCTCAATATTCTATAGAGAAAAGCTTAAAAATATCGAACGTGAAGAGACAGTTTTTATCAATATTTATCTGTATGCAGCACGGCATTTTCCGCGCGATGAAACAATTTGATTTCCTGTAACGGAATGGGAATAAAATCCAACAGCGATTTTATTAATGCTATTCCCCGAAGAAAACTTCTTCGATCGTATTCGAACTATGCAATGCAGCGCCTGTATCGAACATCGTACGTTCTACTAGAGAAATAAGAACGACGTACATCTGTCTACCTAACTCATACAGTCTGGGAGCTAGCGACCTTTTTTTGTTACGACGTTTGACTGTGACTAATCCCTGTGTTTGCATTTTCAACATTGAAACCGAATGCAGTAACCAATAGTCCGAAATTGTCTGACTATCTGCTGACGTCGCAAATGTTGTCTGGCAAGTATTTAACATTTCCTATTACATAATCTGTTACGTGTAAATTCAGTCAAATGACATAAATGCAATGCAACGTCTACCCAGTGCAATGGAAATTTTTACCACCTTTAGAGCCTTGTCACACTTGACGGTGCCTTTTTTCCGGCTTCGTTATAACCTGTTCATACTTTTTCTATCGCTTTACACTGTTTTCAGCGACATTTTTACCTTTTGTAGTACCTTTTTGATACTTTCCGGTTTTTTCTGGTTTAACTGCTTTTTCACCTTTACAGTAGCTTTTTATAGTTTATATACTATAGTTGTTGTAGTTTTTAATACAGGGCGTTCAGAGAATTCTGACCCGTTGTGATATTTACTATCAAAATGGAATTTTCTGGGACGTCCAAACACAATTTTTTAAAAAATTAAATTACTGACCAGTTTTCAAAGTAAAGTGTAACAAACTAAGCATTTTTGGAAAGCTGAAGAATGCAGAGTTGCTGAAAATTCAACAATTTGGCGAAAACGTATACAGGATGTTAAATTCAAAATAGTGACGAATTTCAACGTTGAAACTGACCATATTTCAAAAACACCAGTGTAGGACAAGTAACAAGGTTTTAACAGAGTTCGAAGGAAAAACTTGAAAAAGTAAATCGGCTGGCGAAAACCCATCCTTCTAAGTTCGCTCCGTCAAAAGATATTTACGATCAAAATGAATTAGAATTTTCTTTGACGTCCAAAACACGATGTTTTTAAAAAATTAAACTACTAACCCATTTAGAAAGTAAAGCGTGACTAACTATATATTTTTGGAAAGCAGCAAGAGAATGCAGCTTTTGTTTGTAAACATATACCGAGTGTTGCGTTCAAGGTAGTGCCGCTTTTTTTTGTTGAAATTGACCATATTTCAAAAACACCCTGTAGGACAAGTAACAAGTTTTGTAACAAGTTTCGTACAACATAGTACTAAAACAACTTATTGAAAAGCTAAATCGACAGGCGAAAACTGCTTCATTCTAAGTTTGTTCTGTCAAAAGATATTTACGCTTACGCTTTTGACGCTTTCAGACTATTTTTTATGCTTTGAGTCGATTTTTTCGTCTTTAATAATAATAATAATACTCACCCTATAATTACTCCGAAGAGTAACCCCTTAGGTCCTCTCAGGGACCTGTGCGGGAAGGAGTGGCTATTATTATTATTTGCCATGGCGCACTGGGAGCGACTTAAGATTATTTCGGTAACGCATTTGCTTTACAGTTCTGAGGAAACCCAGAAAACTCAGAACATTACCAAATCTAGGGCATGTGCGCTTGGATTGGCATCTATGCATCCATACCTATACACTAGTGTATTAGTGGTTGCATATCAAGCCCTGACGGAGAAAGCGAGACAATTAAAAATCGCTACCCCGGCCGGGACTTGAACAACGCGCACAGAGGTATCGCGACTGGAAAGACGGCGCTTTAACCCACTCGGTTACCCGTGCCCTTTTTTGTGCCCTTTGCAGTCTGTAATTAGTTTTCAACATTTTGTCTCTTTGTGGTGACACTTTCGTAGTCTTTTTCACCTGTTGGAGGTCCTTTTTGACACTTTACGCCTTTTTTCTAATGCTACTTTTTTTTACGTTTCTGTGGTCACTTTTAGCAGTTTTCTTACCAGTGTGGTGTTAGCGACGTTTTCATTCTTTTCAGTACCTTTTTGATACTTTCAGAGCCTTTTTTACCCTCTTCATTCCATTTTTCATACTTCCAGGCTCTTTTCATGGGTGTCAGTGAATTTTCATCATTTTAAATGCCTTTTTGACACTTTCAGAGTTTTTTTGAAACTTTCAAAATCTTAATCACGATTTTGTGGTCACTGTTTACGGTTTTCAGCGAATTTTTCACCCATAGGATGCAATGATTAATGTCTGTAAAAAATGTCACAAAATGTATATTTTGACGCGTGACTTAGTACCCGTATAATGAAATGATTGAAATTATTTTTTGATTGTGGAAAAAACAACTAAAGATAAGAATTACCCGTAGTTTAGGGGTAGAATTTCATAGTCGTTTTATGTATATGTAAGTAACAGTCGACCAATTTGGAGTTCAAATTGTGCCTCTTGAATGTCTCTTATTTTGTAAGTGAGAAAAAGCGTCGCCGGTTCCTGGGCTATAAGGAAGAGGGGAAAGAGGAGGAGGTTCGGAAATCCTTTTCCGGAGGCTTTTCATTTTAAAGTAATATATATTTCGCGTAGTTAACCTGTTGAGAGTAACGCTAATGGATTGTTAACCAGATAACATCGTGGCTTTTCGCCATTTATCTTTCGCGTTTCGTTATTTCCGAACAAAAATAATTTGTGGTTGGTCGTACGGGCAAATACTACAGCGGAATTATTTGCTGAGATTTCCAGACTGGAATATTTTTAAAGGCATAGACGGATTTAATGGCTGCCACTGAGTAAGCCATGGAGTGGATGAAAGTCGTTTTTTTTTTTTTTTAGCGCGCTCTACAAAAACTTTGGATTTATCGTTTTAAACATATTTTTTCATAATTTCATAATACCTATTATCCAAATACACACAATAGTCAATGATACACAAAATATAGTAAATATACTAGGCGCAGAAATTAAGGATTATAATATATTCTCCACGAAGTACGTAGCCGTTTTTCGATAGAATGTATTTTTTTATAAACAATTTATTGTTGAATTTTTAGGGCGAAAATCGATTTTTTTTTCGTTAGTGCACAGTTTCTACAAAAATCAATTTTAAAAAAAATCCTTACGTATTTCTCTAGCCAATAATATGTAAATTAAGAAAATTTTGATTTTTTGTTCCAGGTCTAAAATTATTCGAGAAATTTGTCCGCCCGTGGAGGGTTTTTTGATAAAGGTGTTTTTTTAAAGATACGCTGTATCGCCGCTATTTTGTATGAAAATAGCAATAATTTTTTTTTTTTACAAATATATATATAGTTCAATACATGTTTAATTAACCCTTCAAAAAAGAAATCCTATTCCTCTTCTCATTCTAACACAATAAATTATCAAAATTGGGCCTTTTTTTCGACCGCTAGAGTGGTGTTAGCCCTTAAGTGTAAATATAGCAAGTGTGTAGGTCAAAATTTAGTTGTAATCGTCTCCTGAGGATGCCAACTTGGATGGCGAAACGCGCGTCGAGAAATGTATAGTAGTTCGGTGTTTCGTGGAAAACGTCCAATTTTTTTCTTAGGATTACCCAAAAACTGCTGCCGCTAAAGAATTTTAAACTCAATATAATTATATGAAATATTTCAATTAAATGTTTTTATTCAACATAAGATTATTTGGCAATAAAAGGTATTCAAAAAGCGAAAGAAGTTTTTGCGTAGGACACAATGCGCGGGGTCCGTCGAGCTGAAACCATCCACTAATTTTTTAAATTAAAAATTTGTCAAAAAACGTATTTTTTCACATTTCCGCTTATATCTTCGTTCTTTGGCATATTTTATATAGCATACACATATAAGAAGTTGTAGCCTGTTGAATTTCCAAAATTTTAAGCCCAACCCTAAGTCTCCAAGTGCTATTGTTAACTTGCAAATAACTCCTGAAGTTGAAAAAGTGCTATTTTTTTCTTTTTTTTTACTTCGAAAGTAGAGCTACTATGATCATCAAATGCTGTTTGTAGTGTGAAGTTATAAAAAAAATCAGCTTGATCCGTTAATAACTTTTCAAGTAATTAACGATCGAATTTTTTTGCAATCCTTAATTAACAATGACGCCATTTCTTTGTTTATTGTACGGTATTGATCGGGTTGTTCTAGAAAAAAATCATAAATCTCTTCGTTTGCGAGACTTTTGAGATTTTGAAGAATATTAATTTGGGCCAGTTTTATAACGTAAGCGACTACCTTTTTTGACGCGACGTATATATTGTTTTAGCCCTGCCGCTTCGAAATTCTCGGAATTGTGACTATACTATTTTGACGCCCATTTTTTGTTTAACATACGCGTCTTGAAGCCTACTTTCAAGATATTATAAAAAAAGCGTCAAAAAAGGTAGTCGCGTAGAAAACGTTATAAAACTGGATCAAATTAATATTTTTTAAAATATCAAAAAGTCTCGCAAACTTGAAGAGATTTATGATTTTTCTAGCCCAACCCGGTCAATGTCGTACAAAAAGAAAGAAATGGCGTCATTGTTAATTAGGGCTTGCAAAAAAATTCGATCGTTAATTACTCGAAAAGTTATTAACGGATCGAGCTGATTTTTTTTTTGTAACTTCATACTACAAATAGCAGTCCTTCCAAGAACTTTCATGATCATAGTCGCCCCACTTTCGAAGTAAAAAAAATAGTGAAAAAAAGCACTTTTCAATTACAGAGAACGGAGATATAAGCGGAAAAGTGAAGAAAGACGTTTTTTTCCACAAATTGTTACTTTCAAAATTAGTAGACGGTTTCAGCTCTACGGACCCCGCGCATTGTGTTCTAGCAAAAAAAATACATAGGGAACCGTCAAAACTATCCCTATATGTTTCAAGAACACATAAAAAATCTCTGCCTACTGGACTGTCTCTCAACATATTAAGATGTGGACCTAATTCTCAAGAACAAAAAAGTTCGAAACGCCTTATCCAAACAAAACGATGAGTGCCCCTTTCAGGCGGGAAATATTCAAAGACCGTCGCGCTAAGCTCCCTGCTTTCACTTAAGCTTTATGTATTCACACTCGCAAAGTAACTTTATAAGTTCACTGTCCCTTTTTGAAGCGGCTGTTCCCCGGGCGTACGAATAAGGAGATTTGGCGGAAACTTACGACGCGGTCCTCTGACTCTGAATCGGAGCCCGGGCCCAGGCGGCAGAGACGTCCTATGGAAACTTCGGCACTATTTTAACGAATTTGCGAACATTTTGACTCCTGAAACTCGCGCTAACGCAATAGTGTCAGAAGTTAATCCCGTGTTTATTCGAGATTTAACTTATGGCGAAAACTCCTACGTTTGATGTACTTGTATAGTAGTTTCTTCAACTTGAGGATATACTGACGTGGAAAGGCTTACGTTGCTCATATTTACTGTTTGAATATTTCTTATCTTACCAAACCTAAACTTTACATCGGATTATATATAATATTTAACAACTTCAATAAGACTTACACCCAAAAAATGTATTACAAAAAAGCTCAGGCGACCCAAAAGATACAATAAGAGGACAGAAAAGGAATATGTTGCAAAGATAAATTTTGAGCAATGGTGTGCTATCAGGTTTTGCTTCAGACTTGGACACAGCGCAACGGATATTTTTACAAAACTTCAACATGCCTACGAAGACAGTGTTTTTTAAAGGTTTTTAGGTGGTTTAAGGCATTCTCAGAAGGAAGAGAGTCGAGTGAGGATGAACCATGCAGCGGAAGGCTTTCATCTTCAAGAACCGATCAAAATGTCGATAGAATACAGGACCTTGTCATTCTTGCGCTCAGATAATCGGTTGACGACAAGAATGATCGGGGAAAAGTCAAATTTGAATCACATCACTGTTCATCAGATTTTGACTAATGAAATGGGGATGAGAAAAGTCTGCGCAAAAATGGTTCCAAAAAATCTTTCACAGGAGCAAAAGGACATCAGGAGAGAAATATGTCTTTTTCCCCTGATGGGTTGATTGAGGTTGAGACATTTTGGAAATTATTGGAAAATGATCCCTCGTTTATGGAACGTGTCATTACTGGTGACTTGGATGTTGGAGTACGACCCGGAAACTAAACGTCAAAGCATGGAATGGCACACTTCAAGCTCTCCAAGACCCAGAAAAACAAAAATGAGCAAGTCGAAAATCAAATGCATGCTGATCTGCTTTTTTGATAACCAGGGAATTGTTCACAAAGAGTTTGTGCCTCCAGGCCAAATACTAAATCAACACTTTTATTGAGAGGTTATTCAAAAAAGGGTCATGCGTGTGAGACCAAACATTGCAATGTTACCTTGGGGTTAAGAATTGGCACCTACCCCAAAAGGTCACAAGACGTAGCTCCAGCCAGCTCAGGGCAAGTTGCGGGTGTCTTTTTTTGTGAGCTGTAACTTTGTAGGGTGGGCGCCAGCTAACGTGAGATAAATACACAACTTTTCTGGTAAAAGACTATAAAATATATTAAAAATCAATTGCAAAATAGTTTACAAAAGGGTTTTTTACTAGTTCTGATGACTAAGGCAAGTTTATCCAACTCTTCTGGCCAATTGATATAATTAGAAGGAATTCTATCAAACAGCTGACTGAGAGACTGGGATGCAATAGGTCCGAAGGTCCTTAGGTAGATTAATCCAGTATACTGCTTCAGTGACCCTCGGAGTCACCGAGGTGAAAGTACCTTCGTAATAGGGGTATCCACAGATTCTATCTCCTTGACAGCAACTTCCTGCACGAAATCCTTCCAGTTCCAATGGGGATGTTACATGAAACGTTAGAAGAAAAACCAGTAACAGAGCTGGACTTGATGGTGTTGTTACAACGAAATCACTGAATATAATACCAATTTTGCAAACTACACAAACAACTAATTCAAATTATAATAAAAAATAATCAGTAAGAGGCTACATCTAATGTACCAAATACACTGATGTGAAATTAGAAAACTGTAGCCAAAAAAAATTTTCGTTACAAGGTAATGCTAATTAAATAAATGGTGATTCTAAAAAAGTGATATCAAACCATTGATTTGACCTTGTCCGTGGTCAAAAGTCGGATAATTCATGCAAATGACCTTGTGCAATCATTAAAAACAATTAAAATCGCATTAAGAAGCAAGCATCGATTAAAACTCATTTGGAAACTCATTAAAAAGCAAGTAGCGCACGATCCGTGTTACAGAAACCCCATTTCTCCTCTACTTACATTTTACAGACTCACACTGTACAAGGTGTTCTTCCTGATGGTGTCTATTCTGTAATTCAGATATCCTGATTAATGACTTCCGCAGCCCAAAACGTCAAACAAAGCGACTCGTTATATTCCTCTTCTGCGTGTGTAATTACGACGTCCGTAATCTAGCCGCAGTATGCAGAAATTAATAACCAGCTGGGAAACGACAGCGAAATAATTACCGCGCGTGAAATTGAAGGGAAACCCGCGAGGAATAAATTCGGGAGTAGTCGCGCCGGCCGAATCGCCGCCGGTTCGGTCATTAGGACCTGTTTCGGACGAGATCGGATTATCTCAGGCCATTTGATTAAAAAAGGGTGAACGGAACGCCGCGGGCTTTCCACGCAATCTCAAAACAATGGGCTAGATAATGCATTCGGAGTTCGAGTAATTAAAAGGGGACTACGCCGGAATCTACTCGCTAGTAGTTTGTGTGTAACAGGGATCAACAAGATGTTAACTATGAAAAAGTTACCCATAGCCGTGTTTAGGGTAACTGGGGACATCGTATCGGTTGTTGCTAAAATCTGTATTGCCTGTATTTGTTAATGTACCAGCAAATTGTTTTGAATATACATATGTATAGTCCTTCTATTTTTAATTGAAAATGATAAATACGCCTGAAGAACAAAAAAAGCGGTGCAACTTTATGATTCCATGGACGTGCATATATCTTTTATAAATTCGAAAATTGTGAAATAATTTTTTTCATTCAAATCAATGTAGGAGATTAAAATTAGCCTGCATACAAAACTCTTAATATTTATATTATATTTGTAATATAATTTTCTGTAAATAATGCTCATTTAGCCAGACAATCTCATAAAATTGTCTGTGTTGATGAACCTAGCTGAAATACACGTCACTGGCGTCTTAAACAAGTGGAATGCCTAAAGTCGTAAATAATTTTAACGACGTCGTAAAAATTTTATGGCACAGTGGACCGAATAAGTATTTAAGGAATGTATTAGATAATACAAAGCACAATAGTATACTGGATCGGCCTTCCAGTTGCCGGCACGGCAAGGCGTTGCTGGCTCTTCAAAATTTTCTTTAGTATAGTAATATACATAAAGTTGTATTAATTTATAAATATTTTTTTCCAGCAATTTTAAACGCAATTTTAATGCTAACTAATAAATTTATATCTATGTATTTTTTTAAAAATAATTCCAAACTAGCTTTCTAAGAACGTCACGAACTAACAGTTTACTGAAGTATGAAGTATACTTGTATAGTGAGCTTAGCAATTTTAGAAAATATATCTGACAACCTTGCTTTTTTCTACCTATTTTCAATTTAGAATGGAAATACAGTACAGTGTTAGTCAAAAGTTCCCTCCCCCTCGTATCTTCTGAACGGTTATTTGGAGACCGTAAATAAACGGATATAAGCTGGGAACATATGACATCACATGGTCATTGTAACCAATAACTTTAACCCAGATATGCCTGAATTTTTTTTAACCCAGATATGCCTGAAGTAATATGTTTAATTTTAGGCTGTATGTTACGAAAAAATCTAAAAAAATCATGCACATTGTTTTTTTTAGAAAAAAGTCCCGTTCTTTTAAAAGGACAGTAGGCATACATACCATTATAAAAAATGTTTTGAAAAAATCATAAAATACATCATATTTTAAAATACATCATATTATAAAAAACTGTAAAAAATATTTCTACATTGGGGTAGGTATTTCAGTTATTATCAAATCAAGTCAATCTTGCTATTTGCTCCCTGGTACGGTTCGATCGAAAGGGCATATCCAGTGATGGTCGCGCCCATCCAGATTTTGTAACCATATCTTATTGGCTTTCCCCTAATAAACTGTTTACATCCATGTTTTCCAAAATATGGAATCAACACTATGTTGCTCCCAATAAGGGAGTATATTCTTGAAAAGCATTATTCAGCTGTCAAATAATGGGCGAACTTTAGTAAATTTATCCGATGGGTCTAATTGGTCATTAACACAGCAATGAAGATTTTGCATAATGAACTCAAACCTATCTCTTGATAGAGCATCAGCTACTAAAATATTCTGCGTGTTTTTTCGTTGTTCCCAGAACATTCGTCTTCTTGGTACAGGTAGATATACACTTAACAGGAGTATGCCAATGAATGCATACATTTCCTCATGCGTTATATTTCCCGTTCGATTTTTTTTTGTCACATAGTTGTTGGAGCAAGAAACAAACACATCTGTTACTTCTTCATTGAAAAATCGCAGAAATAATTGTTTCCAATGGGAGTTGACTTTCAACTTCATACATTGTTGGCCACACTCAAAGGAATGTTATCTTCATCTACAATTTTTCTGGAAGCATTTAAATTAAGTCCAACCGCAGTGGCGTTACCTGCATCTTCATCAACATCTGTATCTTTGGTCATAACCTCTGCTGGGGCCAAGAGATGAGAACCGGGTAAGTTGTTTATGTTAAATACTCCTCATCTCTAGAAGAATCTTCGTCTGTTAAATCTTCAACTTAATTTATGGGAGGCAACAAAGCAATATTTATTTCCGGAGGTAATAAGTAGTCATCTTCTTCTAAACTTCGTAAAAGATCATTTAGCGTGAGACCCCTTAAATAAAAATACCTCTAATGCCTACTGTCCTTTTAAAACAACGGTAAAAAACATTGGACCGAGTCAACAAGTTTTTAACATCATAACCTCAATTTTTCAAATTAAATTAAAACTGTGAACTTTTTACCTAATAAAAACACATATAACAGTTCAATTTAGCAGGTATTACTTACCCCACTGGTCTCAAATCAATAGGCTGCGACATTTTTAAAAACCACAATCTTTGAATGAAAATATTTTACCTAAACACAGTCAAAATAAATGCACTGGCTCATAAAACACTTGCCTTGGAATATTCTGAAATGAGACTGGCAAGGCCATATGTGATCCGGAGGCTTATAGACGCTGTACACGCGTTTAAAAAGAAGCCTGTAAAATGTCCTTTCAAAAGGACAAAAGGCGTATCTAGTTTAAACGAGATCCTATGGCAAGTAACATCTCTTTTGAAAAAATAATTACAAGACATACTCATGCATACTAATTTTGTTTTGGATGTAGGGTAGTTTCGATGGATTGAACAAATAGACACTAAAACATTAGTTTAGCATTTAATTAAAAAAAGAGTCAAGAACCAGATCTACTAAGTGTTCAGAATATTCTCCATCTATTGCCTCACAGTAAAAATTCTATTCCTAAACTCTTGTCGAACTCGTTCAAATGCGTCAGATTCACAACGTCTTCCGTTCCGTTCCTTTCGTCGTCGAAATCCAGATAACGTCTTACTGTATCATAATAGTGTACAGGAGCATCGTCATGTTGGAGCGTTATTTCCAAGTTACCAAATTAATCTGGATTATCTTCCGAGAATTTCAAGAATTATTTCAATTGCGTTTTGTAACATCTCTATACACTTCACCGGTTAAGTTAGTATCCAAAAATACAGGCCCAACTAAGTGGTTTCCCATAATACCTGCCCAGGCATTTACTTTTGCTGGAAACTGTGTATAATTGTGTAAAATGTAATTGCTGTAACATGAGGATTTGTGTCACTCCAGTACATCCCATTTTGAGTGTGTACATTTCCATTGAAGTAGAGAGTACTAAAACAAATTTTTTATATAGTCTGGCTGTTGGCCAATTTTAGTGGACATATTTCACAGAATTCTAGCCTTCGGTCGGGGTTGTCATCTGAAAGTTATTGCACTATTTTTAATTTTTATGGGTGAAATTTGTCAACACCTTGTGTACTGTACCTTGGCTGACTTCGCAGGTACATGCAACTGGGGCTATCGAAAAAGTAGGGTTTACTATCATTTATGCAACTACAGTTTTTGAAGTTTACTTAAATTCTGATAATTTTTGTATTACAGTATTGCTTTTTTTTGCTTCTGACAGGATTATAGCTTGTGGTATTCTGCGTCTAATAAGCCGAAGTTGAAGGCGGTATGTCGATTGTGTGAAAAGATATCGCTAAAAAAGTAAAATTTCAACGTTTTCAAAGAAACGTAAATAACTTCGAAAATAGTAAATCCCTTTTCGAAGTTGTTGGACTCGTATTAAAGGGAAATATTCAGTGTATCTATTTGACTAACTGAGTCATTTTGAAAAAAAATTCCTAGACATGAATAAAATCTAAAGTTGAACCAAAAATATCACGAAAATTCAAAATTCTAGCATCCTTAGTATCGTTTTCGTAAAAATCACTGTTCCTGAAATTTTAATAAAACACAGAGATATCTAGAGGGATATCAATCCTAAATTTTGTTGGAGTAATGTTCCCTGTAAAAATCCCTGTACGCGTACAGGGATTTTTTGAATTTTCGTGATTTTTTTGAATTTCCCTTTAATACGAGTCCAACAACTTCGAAAGGGATTTACTATTTTCGAAGTTATTTACGTTTCTTTGAAAACATTGAAATTTTACTTTTTAGCGATATCTTTTCACACAATCGACATACCGCCTTCAACTTCGGCTCATTAGACGCAGAATATCACAAGCTATAATCCTGTCAGAACCAAAAAAAAAACAATGCTGTAATACAAACATTATCAGAATTTGAGCAAACTTCAAAAAGTGGGCGTATGATAACTTTCGTTGCTTACTGTATATCAGATTTTTGTCATCAGAAATTTTTGGTCCACCAGCTCGTTTGACAGCATTTGTTTCAAACTTATGAAGAAACTCCCTCAAATCAGTCCTCGACTATTACTACTACTACTTTAGTCAGAACTCTTATATTTATAGACTTATGTAATGAGCCATGATTCCCATAAGTAAATATCAATATATAAAAAGATGTCATTTTACTTTTAACTAAATATCTGAAAAATCTGAACATTTTGTTGGTCAGATATGGCACGAGTGCACTAAAAGACTACTACTACTTCTACTACTTCTAGTCAAAGCTCTTCTTTTGTTTCTAGACTTATGGAATGAGTTATGATTCCCATAAGGAAATATCAATGTGTATGGGTAGGTGATGATGTGATTTCTGAATACGACAAACCCCACACAAACGTAAAGTTCTCATGCGACCCAACGGGAAATTCAAACGAATACCAAGTCATAAAACCCAAGCTGACTGAGTTATTTTCAGACCTTAAAACATAATTTAAAAATACCAACATCCCCGCGCAGTCCGCATTCCTCTCTACCATTTCGTCCCCCGCCCCCCGCATACCTGCGAAACAGAAATTTGCAAAAATTAAAATCCGGCGATCGGCAAAAATTCGCGTGGAACGCGGGGGCTTTAATTAAAAATGCCGTGTTCTAAAAAAAGTAAATTATACGCTCTATTTGTAATATCGTCGCGAATCGATGCTTCGACGGCTCATCCCGAAGCCGGGCCGCACAGGGACGGCTCGTCAGAGGGGGCACGGGATAAAATTTCATTTTGTATTGTGTTTGAAATAGTCTTGAAAACATATGCTTTTTCCCATTTTCCAAATGTCACAAAACCGCAACAAGACCAGCAATAGTTTGCACTTGGAATGAATATCTGTTGGATCCTATTAGCGAGATATTTACTGAGGAAATCACTCACTAACGCGCAGGCGTGTATATGTAAAACGTAGCTGATGAAAAGTTGATGTTTAAGCAGGTGGAATAGTACAGTCAGTGGTGTTGTTAGTTATGATGTATGTATACCACGGGTAGAGACAAATGTGATGGTAGTTGCCCCAATTGAATTATTTATTTTATTACGATTGAAATTTAAAAACAAATGTGGCGTTTTTGATGATTTTTGGAAATTGCAAACCTGCAATCTTTAGTACGAGCCATCTCTGTCCAAGGAAATAAGGTTTTTTTAACTTTGCAAGCAAAAGGAAAACAGGTCATACTCAACCTTTTCTGTATTAACATGTTGGTGCATTTCTGCAAGTACAATAAAACAAAAACACAATTTTGTTATTCATCCTATTAATAATTGCGTTGTCCACCTGCTTCAGAAGTCCACGAGCCGCTACTGGTCTGCGTGCGTGTCAGATCGTCATTTATCTCGAATTGACTCGCGGGACAAATCATTTTTCAATAAAGGAAAATACCGGCTTGATTGAGCGTAGCTTTAACACGGGTCTGTGAATGGGCCGGGTGGAGACGAGATATGGGGGAGACGTATTTGATGAAGGGTCGCGGATTTAAGGGATTATGCCCGGGCAAAAGCGAAATTTAATATTCAGGTTTTGACGTTTTCTATAAGGACGTGGACTAGGTATTATATTCTGAAATTTTCGTAATTCTCACTAAAATCGACGGATTTATAGCCCCACAAAGTATGAGCATTTAAAGTAGGCGTCAGTTGATGTACAGAGTGATTATTTTATCTTCTCAATCCCGTTTATTTCGAAAACGGCTTGAGGAAATTGTAACCTGCTAAAATTATCATTAATAATAATACTAAATAATAAATTTTTATTTATCCTTTGTGTCAGCAATAGCTGGATAGCCCTGACTGACGAATTTAGAAATTTGGACGACAACTTTAACTAGACATGTCAATTTTGACGTATTTTGACCCAGTGATCATCATGATGTTGTCTGAATTTATCTTACACATGCCAAATTATCATAGAGTCTACATAACTTGAGTGTATGAGGACAACTATTTAAAAAAAAAAAAACTGAAATAATGGGCATATCCTTAGAGCTCTAGTCTGTTTTCGGTGCAAAATAGAACTTAATAAACCCAGGAATCAAGTTCAGCATCCCCAAAAATACAGGATAACAGATGTTGATTACATTTTACACATTATCAGGCGTTAGTAGCGCATTTACTTATAAGACAAAGCTTTGTAATTTTCCGGCAGTTTGGGCCAAATCGAAAAAAACAAAGATCTTTGTTCTGGGTAGTCAATATGGTAAATATATCAGTTTTGTCATTGTTGGAAAGGTTCCTTAATTTGGAGTTTATTTTTTAGAAATCACATTAATACACTAGTAACAAAAATTAAAAGGATATTAAAAAAAAATCCAAATTTTTGGGTGATTTTCAACAAGGGATAACTCGGAGAAAAATGGTCGTACAGAAAATTAAAAAAAAAAAAAAAAAAAAAACCGTATCCTCAAGTGTCTAGTTTTCAGATCTGGACTTAAATTTTTTTAGCGGGGAGCGGTTCTCACGTAATCATCCGAAAACCAACAAAAAAAATTTCCAAATTTTTGCTCGTCTTTAAAATGGTCTACAGACTTCAAAAAATGCTTTTCATCATGCGACATAAAGCTCTTTTAGTCAATTTAATCAGCTTTAATTTGACCTCTTAACGAGTTCCGTACGATGATTTGCCGCGGAGTTATCGTCGATCAAAGCAAAAAGTCCTTTTCAACTTTGGCAATCAATTACTCGGGAACTAATGATCGTATAGAAAATTGAGGTAGAGTTTTGGAAACTGAAAAACATTCTCTATAAGACACAATCAACCGAAGGTTTAAATTTATCGTTTCGGCCAAAAATCGCCGTAAAAAGCAATTTTTCGATTTTATTTCTAATTTCCTTTTTTTTATTTCTAATTTTAATATCCTTTTGTTACTAATTTATTTTCATATTTATAACTTATTTAACTACTTACTCAAAAGAGATGACATGGGAGATCCCTCTAGTGCACCTAAATGCAATCGACGCGTTCTGGTAGGTCTGACAAGATCAGCAACGTTGACGTCATCCCCCCGCATATGGACGACTCTATGTTACCGTTGTATTTTCCTGGCAAGGAAATAAGCCGAGACTCTCGTTCATTGGTATTCTTCGTCAGATATCCCACACTGACGAGATCAAACAAATTGGAAAACCGGATCTGTGATTTCTGATGACGAATGACTGTGAATTCTCAACATTCTGTTAGGTTATCAAAAAAATCACACAATTTTGACTCGAAGGCCACTAACATTTCGCTTTGACGATAACACAAACGACTAAAGAACAAGGAACAAATAAAAAAACTAGAACTAATTTAGTCTTGACTCTCGTAGAATGAAACCGTAGACGTTGCGTCATTACATTACCGTCCAAAAAAAATCCCTACCGTTAACACTCTCCAACTTTCCTCCATTTGTCGCAGACAACAGTCGATGGTCCTCGGGCTAAATTGAAAAGTTATTTCGGTGTGTTCCTTATTCGGCATTCTTTTTATCATATGTATAGAAAAAATGTAGCAAAAAAAAACGATTTTAGGGGGTGAGCGTCCTTATAGATATTTCAAGAGAAGAATTCTACAATGGGCTCCTTTTGTAATATCTTTATGGCGTATATGAGGATAAAAAATAATAATCTCTCAAGTGTTTTTTTCCCAATAAAAAAAAACGCTCCAAGAAGTAACTTGTTTCACATACATACACTGTTTCTTGTAGGTGTACTAGTGGGATATTAAGGTTTAAAAACATGATATTGTTGATTTATTACTTTATTAGTATACTGCTTGGAGTTTATATTATGTAAATCCATAAAACAGTGTATTAAGTGAATAATGAATTTCATTTTTCTTTCATCTCGTTCATTCTTAAAACAATATTAAATCATAAACAAATAAATAATATACTCTGTATGGACTATAAAGTATTACTAAACCAATAAATATATTTTTATAATTCAATGTCAAAATGGTGCAAGAAGCAAAAAATATTTTTTCTGGAGTAAAATTCCGGAGGTCTGGATGCGATAAAGTCTTCAAAGGCACTTTTTGCATCATGATTTTTGAAGATTTTTTCGCGAAGGAAGTTGTCTAGATGCTTGGAAAAGTGGTAATCGGTAGGCTAGAGGTCTGGTGAGTAAGGCGGATGGTCGAGAGTTTCGTAGCCAATTGGACCTTTTCTGTTGGCCACATTCGTTACAATTTTTTGGTGCATTTTGTCGATTTGTTTACAATACTTTTCCGCTGCAATGACTTCGCCCGGATTTAGAAAACTGTCATGGATCAAAGCGACTGAAGACCACCAAACAGTCACCATAACCTTTTTTTTTGGTACAATTTTGGTTTAGGGAAGTGTTGTGGAACTTGACCCGGTTGTGAAAAGGACCGTTTTTGTTGCGTTGAAGATGGTTTGAAGAAAGCTCAAAACGACGAGTTTATATTTTCGGTCAATCCGTGTGGCACCCACTTGTCGAGCTTCTTTACCTTCCCATTTTGATTCACATGGCGAACAACGATTGAATGGTCGACGTTGAGTTCTGCGGCAACTTCTCGTATGGTTTTGAGTGGGTCAGCTTCCCTTAACGCCTTCAATTGGTCGTTGTCAACTTCTGATGTTCGGCCGCGACAATCTTCATCTTCAAGGCTAGTAGGATCACCAGTGCGAAATTTTTCAAACCATCTAGGTGTGGTACGTCCAGAAGCAGTGTCAGCACCCCATGATTTATTGATATTTCGAGTTGATTCTACAGAATTATGACCAACTCATGAAGTAAGAAAATGCGTATTTCCTGTGTTGACAACATCTTTATTTGCGGTCTAAAATCACATGTAAATTAACGATAGAAAACAGCTAATAGAACTAAACGATAGAGCAATAAATTACCTTACAATAATCAGTGATTAACAATACACAAATAAAGACAATATGAAAACAGACATTATTTTTGCACAAAATAATATGTTTTACCAAAAAGTCGCAAAAATAGTGAACAAATTTTGATCCACTGAACCCAGCTCTGCTATTAGGAAATTTAACAAACGTCGGGAACACTGCGAAATTCAAGTTCAAACTATTAGTTTGTCACAAAAAATGAGTGCATTTTTTATTGCAACATTGTTTGAAAGGATTTTATAAAAAAAATCTTACATACATTTAAATGTTTTTGAGATCACTGATACAAATCGAAAGTCAAATTGACGTTTTCGACAATTTTCAGTTGTTAAATAGCTGTCAACTAGCTATCAAGTCATCATTAAAAATAAAGAAAAAAATGTAAATCCGTTTAAAATTGTGTGTTTTGAGATCGCTGAACATAAATCTGATATAAAACCGATGATTCTGATATTTAGCAGCTGACAACCAGCTGTCAACTACTTGTCAAATCACCATTATACGTAAAATAAATCTGATGAAATTACGTTTTTGAAGTCATTCAAATAAGACCTTGATAATAAATTGATGATTTTTTTACTTTATAAATATAACGCTAAATTAAAATATTAGATTGAGTATATTTGTGATAAATTTATCGAATGGTAATTTGAAAGTAGTTGACAGTTGCTAAATGTCAGAATCGTCAGTTTCATATCAGATTTACATTCAACAACCTTAAAATAATAATTTTCATAATTTAATACCAACCCAACCCAACCCAAATCCCATTTTTTTTGTACTTAATGATGATTTGACGTCTAAGTTGACAGCTGGTTGTCAGCTACCAAATGTTAGAATCATCAGTTTAATATCAGGTTTATATTCAGTGATTCAAAAATAAAATTTTTAATTAATTTTCATTTTTATTTATTTTTAGTGATGACTTAATAGCTAGTTGACAGCTATTTGACAGCTGCCAATTGTCGAAAACTTCAATTTGACTTTCGATTTGTATCCAGTGATCTCAAAAACCTTTAAATGTATGTAAGATTTTTCATAAAATTATTTCAAACAATTAGTGTTGCAAAAAAATATGCATTAATTTTTTTTTTAAAAACTAGTCGTTTGAACTTGAATTTCGGAATGTTTCCGACGTTTTTTTTTAATTTTCTAATAAGAGAGCCGAGTTTAGGCTCAAAATCTATAGAATCCAATGGGTTTTTTAAGTGTATCTCGGTGGACAAAAAATGGCACATTTTTAATATTGTTCTTTCCATTACACAACATGAATCTGGAGGTTAGTAGAAAAATGTCTATTACTCACTCATTTCACCGGCGTCCTTTTTAACCACATTAACGCCCAAACGGACACAATTTTTCGTCCTTTTTGGAGCGTCAATCTCGAATGGAAATTAATTAATTCACTCAGTAAAAACCACTTATCCTAATGTTTTCGGATGTGATCTTTCGATTTACGGGATCAGAATTGTGATTAAATGCTCTAGAAAAAAAATATGGCTGACTTTATGGAGAAAAGTACTGAAAATTTGGGGATTCTTTTTTTATATTTTTTTTTAGTCCAAAAAGTACTCTAGTTACTCCGGATTGTGGAGGGAGGTGGAGGCAATAGTTGGAGTTGATGATAGGATTTTTTGCCGACTTCAACTGACTCTAATCTTTTTCAAAATGGCGGACATTGCATAAAATCTCATGAAATATGAATTTTTCTCTAGTATTAACGAGAAAATAATGATATTGTGAGTTTTTCTTGATCCACATTCATTTTCCTCAATCAAAACAATACCACAGAATATATTTTACTAAATTTTCAATTTTCAATGATGGCGGATTCAAAATGGCGGCCGGATTTCTCAAGAAATGGCGCGTTTTTCGTTATAAAAAGTAAATAGGACTTTGTAATTATACTTTTCCTATGTCATTTCATGTTTTAGTAACATTTTGGTGAAAAAACTGTGAAATCCAAGATGGCGGATTCAATATGGCGGACGTCATTATTGAAAATTCAAAATTTGAAAACGGGAAAATTACAGTCATATTTTACGTAGAATTCTGATAGAAAATGTCCTCTCAATCTTTTTCATAAAAATGCGTTCTATCTGAGTAAAAAGTTATTTGTCATTCTAACCTCAAAACGAGGTTTTTCCGGTGTTGAGGTTCTCATGATGAAATCATGAGAATTATATATTATGCACTTAGGGATGTAGGCGCATTGAAGAATTTTTTTCCATCAGAATTCTACGTAAAATATGACTGTAATTTTTACATTTTCAAATTTTGAATTTGCAAGAATGATGCCCGTCATATTGGATTTCAGACTTTTTCACCAGGAATAACTCAAAATGTTACTAAAACATGAAATGACATAGGAAAAGTATAATTACAAACTCCTATTTACTTTTTATAATGGGAAACGCGCCATTTCTTGAGAAATCCGGCCGCCATTTTGAATCCGCCATCATTGAAAATTGAAAATTTAGTCAAATATATTCTGTAGTATCGTTTTGATTGAGGAAAATGGCTGTGGATCAAGAAAAACTCACAATAACATTATTTTCTCGTTAATACTAGAGAAAAAATGTATATTTCATGAGATTTTATAAAATATCCGCCATTTTGAAAAGATTAGAGTCAGTTGAGGTCGGCAAAAAAAATCCTATCATCAACTCTAACTATTGCCTCCACCTTCCTCCACAATCCGGAGTAGGTTAGAGTACTTTTGACTAAAAAAATATAAAAAAAAGAATCCCCAAATTTTCAGTACTTTTTTCCATAAAGTCAGCCATATTTTTTTATAGAGCATTTAATCACAATTTTACCCCGAAATCGAAAGATCACATCCCAAAAACATTAGGATAAGTGGTTTTCATTGAGTGAATTCATTAATTTCCCTTCGAGATTGCTGCTCCAAAAAGGACGAAAAATTGTGTCTGTTTGGGCGTTAATGGGTTTAATCGTCCTGCGTCAATAAATGGGGGGATGGTCGGGGAGGTGAATTTATGTCCAATCGCACTGTACAGAACGGACCGAATCCCAGAGCAACCGTTTCTCGCGTTCACGGATGCGGCCCATTAAGTGAAACTCGCACAAACTCCGGGGACTCGCCCCTTATCTATGAGGGTCGTCGAAATCGCGCGGGCCGTTCCGTCGCCCGGACTTTTCCGGTCGGCGGCGACGACGAGTGCTCCTCGGGTACCTAAAGTCGAATTGGAATCGGAAGTTCGATTTATACAAGGAAAGCAACGAGCGTTAAGGACATGTGAGGCGATATCCTTTCTAGGAAGTTTCCGAACAGAAATCGTTAAGGGCTGGGGTAAGAATGGACGACGTAGGGGTGAGAAATATCCTGAGGTTAAGGGATGTAGTTAGCAGACGCCGGAAAACGGATTCCATGATAGGGACGGGCTTAACATTTGACGTAATTACTTGAGAAGTGGGATTGTCACAACAATAATAATAAAAAAAGACGCTGTCAATGGAATGGTTACTTCCACATCCAATTTTTTCCATTCCAAAAAACCCATAAAATAACACGCCACATGAATGTCTTGATCAATTCATATGAAGATACAATAAATGTTCAATAAAACAGCCATCAACCAACAGAAATTGAAATCAGACCAACATAAATTAAATACTGGTATCCTGGTCAGAAGAGAGGAGTGTTGACGTACAGAAAATTTGACCTTTGTCGCGCGAGCGCGCGAATAACGAAGAACGAGGATATTTTTCTCGCTTCATCTATAACTAAATTTATAACAACTATTCTGAATTGATTTGCATTAACAAAGATGAATATTAATTTACAACAAAATTGTTCAAAATGTGCACCATTCACTTGTTGGCAGCATCCCAGTCTGTGGTAGGTTTCTGTCCCTTGTTTCGTCCCCGTATCTTGTATTATTCCGGCCCACACATTAGTTTTCTGTGGGCGCTGAGTATGAAGTTCCCTCATCCAATGGGGGTTCTCTTCAGCCCAGTAACGACAATTTTGGCGATTTACGTGCCCATTTAATGTAAAAGTAGCCTCGTCAGAGACAACTATCCACTCTAAAGATAACTGGTTTTGATCAATACAAGTCATCAATAAATCGCAAAATTCCAACCGTCGATCTGGATCATCTTCAAGTAGCTCTTGAACAGCTTGCATTTTATATGGGCATTTTTTCTCATATTTAAGTATTTTTAAAACTGTTTTGTGATTAAGATTACTATCACGGGCCAGTTGACGGGCTGGAGTGATTGGATTTTCTTCTAGAGCAAGCAACAAATTCAACTTCGTGTCGTCATCAACAACAGCCTGCCTCTTACTCGGTACTTTCCTGACATGACCCATCTCTCGATATTGTGCCTCAATTTTACTAATGGTACCTTGATTTAGTGGTGGCAAGTCAGGATGCGTTTCTCGAAACAAGCGAACAACTTCGCATTGAGTTCGCGCCCTATCACCATATCCAATCATCATCAAAATTTCGATTTTTAGTGATTCAGTTAAATAAGACATTTTCACCAATTTGAAATAACACTTCGTTTCACTCTGAATACAGCATACAAACAAAATTACTGTTTGCGGCCGTGTAAAAACACTAGCAAAAAATAACAAATATCAGTTGTGGCAAAAAATTGCTTGGAATTTTTTGTGGGGACATATGAAAAGTAAAGTTTACATTCCAAAACTAAACAACACACATTTTGAGTACGAAATTGTTGCGTTAAAAATAAATTAAACTATAAAATTAAGTTTTAACTGTATGCAACCCTACAAACATACTAAAAATTAAAATTTGATCTGTGCGTTGGATTCCTCTTTCCACCAGCTTTACAATGAGGGGTCACAAGCCATAGGGTTGCATTTGAAAAAATCATGTCGAGGGTGGTTTCAGCCACCCCTGAAGGGCTATATTTTTCATATTACTTGCAAAATGTAGGTAAATACATTTAAAAGTTGACGTGTCTCGGGAATTTTTTGAAAAATCATTCACCACCCCGCTAGCGAATATATTCCAGTTAAAGTCTCCATCGTGTATAATACAAAACTATTAAACACTTAATATCTACAACAAATAATATCTTTTGGGCCCTATTTCTCCAAAATGAATTCCTGCTTACGTGACATCGAATTAATCAGAGATCGTCCCAAATGTTCTTTTTTATTTGTTAATTCTTCCCACGCTTCTTCGATAAATTGCCACAATTCTTCCGCATTTCTTGGTGCTATGTTTCGTCTTTCAAGGATTTTGACCAAAGTCCCCAATCATTCTCAAAAACTTCAATATTATTAGTTCGAAAACAATGATTTATTTTTTTATTAATTTTTTAGTGCGATCAGATTTCAATATTCTTCTGCTTACTGTAATTCTTGAAGCGGGAAAGTTTGAACGGATAACAGCTAACAACTTTTTGCCGTTTCAAAAGGATGATCTCTGAGAAACACAACAACTGCGACGTCGTTTTCAGCAATTCTTATTGCTCAACTCAGTCCCAACCTTCTTCTGTAAAGATCGCCCGTTTTACTGCCTTTGTTTGACCGCAAACATTTATTAAGGTATTTTTGTTCAAATTTTTGCTGACAGTTCAGGACATTTGGTTTTTCCGAAATTTGACAAGTAAAATGTCAACGTATTTTTTTATACAGTAAGGGCGTAAAGTCGCGCATAAATTCGATAAAAAGTAAAGAATACTTTTTTTAGAAAACGCTTGGACACTACCGATATTTTGACGTACTTCATTTGTTTTTTTATTGACAGCTGTCAAAGATATGACGGATCGATGTTTTTTTTAAATGACAACATATGATTTCACGCAGTATGCTCCTAAATTTTGGCGCGATTCTATCAAGGCATTTTAAAAGGGCGACCGTTCAAATATCAAAATTCGACAAAAAACCAAGGACAGTTTATTTAAAAAATCACTAAAGATCACACAAGAGGGTCTATAGATATTTGTTCGTCTATTTAATATAACATACGCCCAATAGTTATCCAGAATTCCAGAAATTAAAAATAAGTAATATAAAGCGCATTCTTAAATATTTTTATTTAACCTACTATTTATTAAAAATAAAACGCTAAAAATAAAAATAACACAATTAAAATTACCTATCCTAATATGGCCTTTAATAAATGTTCAAATTGTGCCCTGTTGACGTCTTGACAGTAACCAAGCCGCGATTCAAATTCTTCAACCACGTTACGTATCATTTCAGCGAGTTTTTTTTTTAAATTTCGTGTCTTATTCTAGTTTTTAGGTAATCTTTGCTGTTAGGCTTATTTATATACACGCTATGTTTTAAATAACCCCACAAAAAGAAATCCATGGGGGTTATCATCAATCCATCGACCCAGAAATACTTCGTTTAAAGATTAACTTAAATAATTGATTTAATTAAAATAATTAAGAACGTGCGTTATATTATTTATTCTCAATTTTTGGAATTCTGGATAACTGTTGAGAGTGTGTAATGTCAAATAGCCGAGCAAATAGCTGTAAAACCTCTTGTGTCTGAGTTATTTCTTAAATAAATTTTCCTTCGTTTTTTTTTATCGAATTTTAACTTTTGATTGGTCGCCATTTTAAAATTGCTTGTTGGAATTGCTCCAAAATTTAGGAGCATGAAATAAGAACTCTTAAATCATCATTTTATATCATAATCCATATGTTTTCATTTAAAAAAACATCGATGACGTCATATCTTTGACAGCCGTCAATAAAAAAAACAAATGAAGTACGTCGAAATGTCGCCAAATGAAAAATTTAATTTACGTGTCCGAGCGTTTTTCTAAATAAAATATGCTATAATTTTTATCGAAATTATGCGCGAGATTTCTCACTGGATAAATTCATGGTAACTTCGTCTAAAAGAGAACCCAATATACAGGGTGTCTCAGCTTTAGTTTACAGACTTTATCTGCTCACCCAGGATAGTTAGCAAAAAACTTTATATATAAAAGTTACTTGAATTCATGAGGCCTATAAAATGACATATTCCGTTTGACATGTGCTAGTGACCTTGAGGTTATGGCAGTGTCAGTATAAGTTTTTTAAATACAACACCCTGTATTTTTCGACATTTTTGTATTTACCGAACAATTCTACACATATTTCATGTAACATACCCTATACCTATCTTCAACCGTTTTCGAGATTTTCAAAGTCAAACAGCTATTATTTTATAATACAAAGAATTTTCAGTTTGCCTTGTCAGTTTTGAAACAACTGAGAGGCATTGTCAGGAACGCACTTCTCCATCACATACAACATTTAGAAAAGTAGAGGCAAAGTTACGAACTGGTTCTTTTCCTTCGATTGTAAAACATGCCAACAATACTCCTGCTAGAAATGAAGAGAACGTGATCAACGTTTTATCATATGTAGCTGTAAACCCGCACGTTTCCCTTCGAGTTTTGGGAAGATAAATTGGAGTTAGTAAAGATACAGTACGTAGAATTGTAAAAGAACATCGATATCATCCATTTAAAATTCATTTATCACAAGGATTAAGGCCAAACGAGTTACAAATACGACTGGATTTCATTGCACGATTAGGTGCGAGTTTTAGAAGGTGATAATCCAAATTTTCATAATTGTATTTTATGACGAAAGTCGTTTTCACAATAATGGTATTGTCAACAAACATAATGCTCATTATTGGTCCAACCAAAAACCCGCATTGGATGACAGAAATACGCTTTCAAACGGTGTGGGGAACCAATGTATGGAGTGGAATTACTGGACATTTAATGGGTCCTCATTTTTTCGAAGGAACCCTAACAGGACAAAGATATTTACATTTTTTGCAAAATGTGCTTCCAGATTTAATGGAAGATCTCCAACTCCAATTTTTGTATTTACCGAACAATTCTATACATATTTCATGTAACATACCCTATACCTATCTTCAACCGTTTTCAAGATTTTCAAAGTCAAACAGCTATTATTTTACAATATAAAGAATTTTCAGTTTGCCTTGTCAGTTTTGAGACAATTTAATAATTGTTAACTTGTCAAAAACGAAAAGTCGCGATTTGTCACTCTCGGTTTAATACCTTAAAATTAGATTTCTGTTGATTAACATAATGCTGATTATTGGTCCAACCAAAACCCGCATTGTATGACAGAAATACGCTTTCAAACGGTGTGGGGACCCAATGTATGGTGTGGAATGTTTACTGGACATTTAATGGGTCCTCATTTTTTCGAAGGAACCCTAACAGGACAAAGATATTTACATTTTTTGCAAAATGTGCTTCCAGATTTAATGGAAGATATTCCTCTTAATGAAAGACAAAACTTAATTTGGCAGCAAGATGCCATAATCCTGCCCATAATGCGCAAATTGTGACGGTTTATTTAAATGCGCTTTACCTCAATGGGTGGATTGGAAACAGAGGTGCTATTCCTTGGCCTGCTCGTTCCCCGGATTTGACACCTCTTGATTTTTTCCTGTGGGGTTATTTAAAGGAATTTGTATATATTTGTATATTTAAAGGAACTGCCGGCGGCAGACCTGGATGATCTACAAAATAGAATCCATATGGGATGCCGGACTATAACCCCGGAAATGACACGTGCAACATGCAATAGAGGATTAATACGCCGTTTAGAAGCTGTTGTCCAAACTGGTGGAGCTCAATTTGAAAATTTATTACACTAATTGCTTATAATTACGGAAATATCCCATTGATCTGATTAAAATTACTTTTAACAATGCCTCTCAGTTGTTTCAAAACTGACAAGGCAAACTGAAAATTTTTTGTATTGTAAAATAATAGCTGTTTGACTCTGAAAATCTCGAAAACGGTTGAAGGTAGGTATAGGGTATGTTACATAAAATATGTGTAGAATTGTTCTGTAAATACAAAAATGTCGAAAAATACAGGGTGTGGTATTTAAAAAACTTATATTGACACTGACATAACCTCAAGGCTCAATGACTAGCACATTCCTTTTATAGCACAATGCCATTTTATAGGCCTCATGAATTCAAGCAACTTTTTATATATAAAGTTTTTTGCTAACTATCCTGGGTGAGCAGATAAAGTCTGTAAACCAAAAAGCTGAGACACCCTGTATACCCAAAAAAAATAAACTTGTCCCAATTTATCTGAACCCGACTGTACATGACGATTTTTTCCAAATTTTACGACCGTATGGTTAATATTAAAAACCTCCTTAACCCTCTCTTTGGGAGAAGTAATTCCTGGGCTAAAACCCACTGACTTGCACCAAAGATATTAAACTTATATCCGACAAATGCTACAAGCTCGCAATTTCCCCCGCAACAAATTAACCCATTTAAGGAAAAATAGAGTGGGTACGGACTTTTACGACGGCCGAAATGAATTCCGCTAAAAAATCGATACCACCTAAATCACTTCCCGTGTCCAAGTTCCGTAAAATCCGATACTGGGACCGTTCGAATGCGACCGTAATCAAGAAAAATCCCACCCCGTCCGGCGGCCCGCCTCCCCGGAAAGTACCGAACTCCACATTATAACAAATCACGCGCAGATGTCGCTGACGCGTATATATCGACGACGACTTATTTTTTCCTCCGATATTTTACTTTACTTTGGGGGCTTTGCCGGCAAACGGGTAGTTATTGAACCGGCTATGAAGTTGTGACAAGTTCGGGACGGATGTAACGAAGTCTGGAGTTTTAATCATATTTTTTGGGACTGCGATAGCGTGCGCTGATAGACGAGAGTTTTGAAGTTTCGTTAGTTTTTCGGCCAGCGGCGCTAACGCGTAGACAAGAGCATACGAGGAGTGTTTTTATGCTTTCAAGTCTTGTACAGTACGAGGTGTGGCTATTAAATAACGAAACTGCTGTTATAACACTTTTTATTAATTACCAATTACAGTAGCAACTTTTTTGCCATCAGTGTACTCCCTTGGCGATCTCTACACCGCTCCATACGACTTTTCCATTGTTGAAAACAGTGCTGGAAGTCCGCTTCGTCAGCTGGTTCAGAAGCTCCGTCGCTTTTGCTTTAACCGCTTCCACACTTTCGAATCTTGTCCTCTTCAGCGCAAATTTGACCATGGGAAATAAAAAAAAAATACAGGGAGCAAGGTCGGGCGAGTATGGTGGATGTTCCAACACAGTAATGCCGTATTTTGCAAAAACGCCTTCACAGACAAAGCGGAATGGGCCGATGCATTGTCTTGGTGAATCTTCCATGATTTGGTCTTCCACAAATCGGGTCTTCGTCTTAATGCTTCGAATAATGCCTCGAATGTCAAAAGAGACGATCATCATCGCATTGAATTTGGATTTCCTCATCCCACCTTTTTTTGCCTTAGCGAGTTCGGGCTCTTCCAATGCATGGATTGGCGTTTTGTTTCGGGGTCGTAAGTAAAAAACCACAATTAATCACAAGTAATCACCGTGTCTAACAAGCCTGGATCAATGTCAATGTTGTTTAGAATGTCAGCGCAAATGTTCATTCTTAATTCTTTTTGCTCGGGAGTGAGGAGTTTTGGCAACATTTTTGGGCAAACTTTGCGCAAGTTGAACGATTCATGCAAAATCTGGCCAACACATTCTTTGTCGATTCCTGTTATTTCAGCAAGCCCTCGGATGCTTAGACGATGATCTTCGCGGATTAATTTACTAATTTTTTCAATGTGTTCGTCCGTTTTTGACGTTGAGGGCCGTCCGGGGGGAGGATCGTCTTCGGTCGCTTCACGTCCCTCTTTAAACAGTTTAAAGTTGAAACAATTCAAAAACTTGTGTGCGGGATAAACATTCATTCCCGTACACTTCTTTTAACATTGCATAAGATTCTGTGAAAGTTTCCAGTTTAACACGAAACTTGAGATTAACCGGTTGCTCCATCTGAACGTTTAACATTTTTTCAACGCGTCACTGGTGCGTAGACTAATTCAAACGACTGATACAGTCAAACTGAGCGACCCACTGGCTTGTCCAGCGAGCACAGGGCGGGAAAATGAAACAAAAAATAATACAGAGATCTATTTGCATAGTAATATAAAACATGTTATTAAATCCCTACTTTATTGCCAAATAACAAAAAAAATACTTACGTACAAAATACCCGGAAATTTGATTTAAATGAACCGCTTAAAAGGAATCTGCAAAATGTTCTTCAGGTTGGTTGCCCCTTCCTTAATTGCCAAGCCTGTTTAGGAGCGAGACCTGTCACTCAGTGTGTTGAGGCAGCCGTTAGTAATAGACGACCTCAAGTGTGCTCGGCGAATTGTACACTGGAAAAAAATAGTGAAACAACGCGTTTGTTTTGTACCTTGTGCCGCAAACGAAATTTCTGTAAAGATTCATTGAAAATGTTAAATAAGGCTTTTGGTGGTTTCGTGTATGTCCAAAACGCAGACTTGCGGGAACGACATAAAGTTCAGCGGGCCGTGAAATCGAAGAGATTTGCTTTCGCTTCGATCGGCCATCATTCCCTACGACAGCCGATATCATCGACAAAATCAAAAATTATGGTTTGAAAATCGCCACATGAGTGTTAAATAGTTGGCTCAAGAATGTGACATATCGACAAGGCCAGTCCATGGTATTTTGAGTGATATTTTGGGCATGAAACGAGTCGCTGCGAGACTGGTTCCAAATGAGCTGAATGTTATTTAAAAAGAGCATCGGAAGCTGGTTGCTTTTGGACATAGTTTCCAGAGGTTGATAGTGAACCAACTGCTGAAACGCATCATAACTGGAGACGATACGTGGCTCTATGAGTACGACATGCAAACAAGTCGTCAATCATCGGAATGGCGCTATGATGATGATTCGAAACCGAAAAAACCGCGCTAAAGTCGATCGAAAGTGAAGGAGATGCTTGACGGTTTTTTTTTAAATATCGAGGAGTGGTATATTCCGAATTACCTTCCGAAGGACAAATACTACTTAGGAAGTAGTATTTATTATCTTG